>MCJB01051953.1:3839-29631 GCA_002018475.1 Nicotiana obtusifolia
ATAATGTACAAACTATGCATAATATATGTATAATTATATATAATTATTATAAAATTATGTATACCGACTTAAAAAAGTAAACAGACGAACGACTATTTATGTAAACATCCTTTTGCAAAAGAACTTCTTTACTACCTCTGAGGAAGGCATATTGTAGATGAGGAGAGTTTTGAGAACCAAACCCTAGAATCTGCTTATTATCAGCATTAAGTGAGTAAATCACGAGATTGATACAAGCTTTAGTTTAATCTGCTTGAATACGTATCACATTTTACAAGATTTAAATTATAATTCTTTTTACACTATTAATATAATTTAACACGTTCTTCTAGTAGGTTGCCTCTCTTCTTTTTCGAATAATTAATTTATTTCATGAACAATTACTTGTAACTATCCGTTGCCTAGTTAATTTGATGGTCTCAAAATTTTTTTTCTAACGTATAAAAAGTTTAAAAATCATTTTCATTCTCACAGATTTTAAGACTTATTATTAGCCACTTATGAATGTGCAGGGCAGATAAGATGTCTAGTCGAATAGACAATGCCAGATCACCTCTATTTTAATAAAATTAATGCTGACATGGCATTAGCTATACCAACCAAGTGTATGACATGAGAGATACAAAATCCATCTGCCCCTCATATTCAGCCAAACTCATGGCATCCAAAAGAACCTTATCTCTCCTTGTCTACACATGGGAGAAAACTTAGCAGAAAGTTAAACGAGTTGGGTCATAACTAGCCTATTGTTTATATTTTTAGTCGTTTTTAAAATAATAATTAAAAAAATATATAATTTATATATATATATATATATATTATATATATAAAAAATATATATATTTTATACACTTTCAGTTAGCAAATTAATGTAATTAATTTCAATTGATCGGTCAGTTTTGTTGTTTGCCCTTGTTTGTTTGCGTCAAAATAGGTTGATAAATTTGGCTAAGCAATACGCTATAATCTAATTCGTCCAACTTAAAATTATTTTCTAAGATTTTTTATGATATATATGTAATTTCCAAATCAAACTAATAGAATTATTTTCTTTAATTTTCATGACTATAACAAACAAATCAAACCCAAAAAAAAAAAAAAAAATTTCTTTTTTGATAATTAATTTCAATGGGTTCTCAGATTTCTGTTATTACTTGTTGATTCTTGTGATTTAGTTTCTTGATTGCTTTGCCGATATTGCTGCTTATTATTATTTCCTGCTTTTATCTTTCCCGAGCCTTTTTGTCCACTTTACTTTGAATCTTTTCCGAATCGAGGATCTATCGGAAACAGCCTCTTTACTTTTTCAAAGTAAGGGTAAGAACTGCGTACACATTATCTTTCTCAAACCTCACATATGAAATTTTACTAGGTTATTGTTGTCATCGTCTAATTTCATTGGGTCAATTTTAAAAACATATGCAATCCAAATTCATCCAAGTTATGTCCCTCTCTATTGTACTCTTCTACTGCTATTCTAGTAGTATAATAGATAAGTAAGTACAGTATAATTTTATTAATTGACTTACATACGCATAATCTTGCTTTAAAGTCGAACAGAGATACTTCGATTATAAACCTAATATTCTTTTACTGCTGCAGGATTTTTCTTCTTAGCTTTCAATTGCATTATAACTTTTGCATTCATGCTCTCTACCAGATGAGTAAGAAAAAATCTTAATAATTGGACAGTTCGCATACACTACTGTTAACAACAGGGGTGGATTTACGATATAATTTACGAGTTCGCTAGAATCTATTGAGAGATTCACTTAATATATATATAAATAATGTATCTCGAACTCATAGTGTGCTATCGTATCCTAAAATTCAAAATTTATAAATTTAAAATCCTAAATCTGTTTTTAATTAACAACCACGTTTAATATGAAAGTGACTTAAAGCTTCTAGACTGATGGAATAGGTTAAGAGGCATTAATTAGATTGGCAGTTTGGCACTTCTACGTAATCAAGAACTGAAGGTTCTGAGCTTTGCACTGAAAAAAATCAAAAGAAGTCGGGTCATATGTTTTGATCACAATAATGAGCGTGATATTTAAGACACATTAAATCACATGCTTATAACAAAGAAGCCAAACTGCTGTCATTTGAACCTTAAAAATTGTCATTCACAAATCAAGTACGTATTTTACTAGCACTTGTTTATACAGAATTTTGGTCAAGCGGTATTGATTTAGTTATAATTTGGCTTGTACTTGAAATTGAATTTGTGATTGTGGCTATTTTTAAAAGGCTTTATTTTCTGTGCCGAACTGATATGTACATTCTATCATTTTCAAATGGTTATTATACGTATTGTTTTCTAGAATAATATTATTTGCTTATATATAAAGAAAAGCTTTTTACCAACCATAGTTGATTAATGATGAACCTTACTAAGAGATGCCTTTGTCACTTTTCATTGGAATTTAAGTACAAAATGTACATCTCACAACTTTTTCTTTTCCCTACATTTTGTTTGAATATGGAGGTGTTTAATGAGGAAGGTGAAATTATGAGCTCATTGTTTCAAAGAGAGGAATTAGGTATTTATAGAAAAAAAAGGTGGGGTTCGCATTTGAACTGTCTTCCAACTTGTGAGAGCTAGCTGTCCACCAAAACAACAGATTTAGTGTTTTCTTTTTGTATATTTTCGATCATCTAGAAGCTAACAACATACCCTTCACCAATTGTAGCGAGATGAATAAAATTATTCTATCCTTAATCAAAAATCATATTCGAGCCTTGGAAATAAAAGAAAATCATGATAAGAAGCAAATTTCTCCTTTAATGACTCTTACACTGTATGAACCAAGATTAATCTAAACCCACCGAATATCGCATGAGAAGTTAAAAAGCTAACCCTTCACTTCTTTTTTTAAAAAAAAATTTACCAAAAGTTTCCAGCTAAAAACGTTAAAGAAAGTTTTCTTTTGAACAATGTGTGTATTGGCATTTTCTCATGTCCTTTTTTGCTTTTCATTTGGCTTTTGGGAACAAAGATGCTCCTTCACTTCGGGAATGTAAGGTATGTAAGACCCACCAATTATATAAATGGACAAAAGCACTCAGTTGAATAATTCACATAATCTTAAGTGCCACGACAAAAGTTTGCTCAGTTAATAAGATATTTTAACTTTTAACTGATGGATTGCACATTCTTTTTCTCGTGTTCAAGATTGAAAAATATTCTGATAAGAAATGTTTTATCTATTTTAGTGAATTTATAATTTGGTGTGACTTCAAATTAATCAGACCAGAAAGTCTAGAATATTGTATGCCCAAAACAATACATAAATTAACAGATGAGAAGTTGATTTACATGACAAGCAAAATTTCTTGAGTACGTATTGTTTGGGTCAAAATCTGTCTCTAGAGTATTTAAGCCGAGATAATATTAACGGAAGAGTTCTCAAGTCGTAGTTGGTCGAAATAAACCAAGAAGCAGCAGAATCCCTAGTCGAAGTGTCGACAAGAGCCGTAGTCGAGATGTCAACAAGGGTCGAGGTCGAGGTCGAATATCGTTGATAAGAGTTGTAACGGTTAGCTTTTCAGGATAGGATACTAAAAGAAAATATTTTAGTGAATATTCTCTACACTTGTACTATTAGGTTCTCTTAGGAACATGTCCCATATATATATATATATATAAAGAGACAATGATAGGGGCATGTAATATTTATTTGTAAGAACACACTTTGACAAAAAAATTCTCTCTCTCTCTTGCTAAGATACAAACACCACATTTTCACTACAATTATTATCTATACTATTTCATACTTTTCCATTAGATCCGAGAATAACTCGAATATTCAAGGATTTGTCTGTCATTCATCATTGTCAGAAGGAACATCCATCTATTTCATCCTTTATTGGGTGAATCAATCCTCCTATTTACTAAAATGCCATTTATTGCTATTCATTGCTATTAACTGCTACTTATTGCTTGTACTTTTTAGAACAGTTATTGCATGTTGTTATCACTATCTGACAAAACCCATCTCATGTTTATTGCACCCTTGAACGCTTCATCTAGAGATATTATTGTTAACTAACTTTAACCTCTAATTACATAAATTTAATTATTTGAACCAAGTTCCATATTTTTTGGTCAAACAATTTGGCGCCGTTTGTGGAAATTTCTTAGTTGAACTTTTAGTTTCTTCTAGATCTACAACTGGTACGGGTCACTAACGTAAAAGAAAAAGACAAGATCTCCTTTCTTTGTGTACACAAATCTCAACATGGCAGGTAACCAAGAAGAAAGGACAAGAATAACAAGTGACCTCCCAACCAACCTCATGAACGTCATCAACAAAAATTGTGAAACAGCATACGAGGGCGCGACGCCTAGTGCTTCCCCTAGACAAGATGGGTCACACCCCTCACTGCAGCATAACAAATCCCGTGGTAAGGGAGCCTCTATATATGTGGAGGAAAAGACGCCCCCAGCTGTAAAAAAGCTCCTCAAAGCGTGGCTACCTGACACGCTAACTAGCATCCTCAACAAGCCCGCTCGGGACACGACTACAGAAACGCAAGGACTTGCACGATACAACAAGCGGATGAGCAATGCAACCAACTCTTTCTTCCAATGACAGGTATTACTCACAATGTCATTGATAGTGCAGGTGACAATGCCCTTGCATCCATCCTAAAAAGGATGGAAGAAATGGAGAATAAAAACAAGGCTCTCCGAGATCAAATGAAATAACACCAGAAAGGGTCAATAAAATAGCGAGCGCTTCTAAGTTGTTGCAGAAGAGGGACGCTGGTCGGTTCGTCGAACAGCCACACAGTGATGATGCAGCCCCACATGCTATACCAAAAACCTTTAAAATGCCGTCCTACCTCAAGATATATAACAACACTACCGACCCAGAAGATCACGTGACTCATTACGTCACCGCCATAAAAGGCAATGATCTCGTCAAAGAATAAGTATCTTCTATTTTGCTGAAGAAGTTTGGTGAAACCCTCACAGGAGGGGCATTAACATGGTATTCGCAGCTACCAGTACGCTCTATAGAGACTTTCGAGAAAATGACCGACAAGTTCGTAACGGACCATGCCGGAGCCAAGAAGGCCGAGGCAAGAGTGAACGACATATTCGCTATTAAGCAGTCCCTGGGAGAGGGACTAAGGGAATTCCTCACCCAGTTCAACTGAGTGAGGGTGACTCTGCCAGACATATCTGAAGGGATAGCGGTTGCAGCCTTTCAGAATGGGCTGAGTAGAGATGGTTCAAGAGCAACTAGAAAACTGTTGAGTCGGTTGATGAAGTATCCGCAACCAGTTGGGATGAAATCCACAATGCTTATTGTGCCTAGGTCCATGCAGATGAAGACGACCTCAACGGACCGACTCACCGACTAACCTCGGTACAAGCCAAATCAAGAAAAGATAGAAGAGGCAATGCCTGAAGAGATCATCCAATTCCATGACCTAACAGGGAACGACATCAACCATATATCAAGGCGGCCGTTGCACCCTCCCCTGCTACGAAGAAGGTCCATCAAGTCCAAGGACGGAAACTCATAGGAACGACTGAGGTATGCCTCCCTTTTTCACTGCTCACAATTTTTGTGTGTCACCTACAGAGATAGTCTATGCTCTGGAAATACTCAGACCGAAAGTGAAGTGGCTGCCAAAGATGAGATCGGACCCGAACACCAGAAAGTCCAACGCCCTTTGTGAGTTCTACCTAGAACGAGGACGCAAAACTGAGGATGGATTGCATCGCCCTGAGGCAAGAAGTTGTAAACATTTTGCGACAAGGTCACTTCAAAGAGTTATTGAGCGACAGGGGAAGAACCAACTTCGCCAGAGGACGAGAACACCAAGGACTGCCAAAACCACCCTACCAGCTCGAACCATCAATATGATCATCCGCGATGATGCTTCCATAAACAGCATGAAGTTCACCACTACCCACAAACTCAAGCGATCTATCATTCGCAAGCGGTACGACGAACTCGAAGAAAGTATCATCTTCGACAAGTCGAATGTCGATGGTTTGACCTTTCCACATAACGATGCCCTTGTTATTATTTTATGTATTTTGGTTACCGATGTTAAATGAATTATGATAGATGATGTGCCCGGTGCGTGCATCATCCATCCTCAAGTGTTTACCCAAATGAGACTCGAAGATAAGATAGTACCACGCTGCATCACGCTAACTGGTTTTAACAATGCAGTTGAATAGACATCGGGGGAAATTACACTCCCCGTTCTGGCCAGCGGCATAACTCTGGAGGCAATGTTCCACATCATAGACCAGACCACCGCGTACAATGCCACAGTGGGACGACCATGGATACATCGTCCCCTCCAGCTTATACCAAGTAATTAAATTCCCAACTCCATGGGGATTTTCAATATACGAGGAGAACAACGCACTTCACGAGAATGCTGCCGCATTGCGTTAGACGGCACGGCCACCCAACAAAGAAAAGAAAAAGAAAAGGAGGCATAGAAATCAACATGGTCGAGGTCGGAGCAAGAGGAAGTAGAGAACGTCATCAAGGAACCAGAGACGACCCAAGCTGCTAGTTCGACCATAGAAGACCTCGACCCCGTTCAATTGGACCTCAACGACCACAGCAAGAAGGCCTATATCGGCTACAAGCTTCGGGAACCAGGTAAATTCAGTAACAACTAACATAGTTTTTTTTGCTTTCCGCCATGCAGATATACCAGGCATCCCAAAATAAATCGCCACACATAAATTAAACGTCGACCTGCTCCACCACCCAGTGAGGCAAGTCAGGCGTAAATTCAACTTCATAATCAATGACGCAGTGTGCAAGGAGGTGAAAAAATTACTGAAAAATGGTTCAATCAGGGAATCGAAGTACCCCAAATGGGTCGTTAACATAGTGACGGTCAAAAAGAAGAATGGAAGGATGTGCGTGGATTTCACAGATTTGAACAAGGCATGCCTGAAGAATTCGTGCTCGTTGCCACATATCGACCAACTCATCGACGCAACGGCCGGGCACGAGCTACTAAGCTTCTTGGATGCATACTCAGGCTATAATCAAATCCATATGGAAGAAGAAGATCAGGAAAAAACCACGTTCATCACCTACCAAGGAACGTATTGCTACAGGGTCATGCCTTTTGGACTAAAGAACGCAGGAGCTACTTATCAAAGGTTGGTGACAAAGATGTTCAAGGACCAGCTCGGCAAAACAATAGAGGTATATATAGACAACATACTGGTCAAGTCCAAAAGGGGAGAAGATCATATTGATCATTTGAAAGAGACTTTCGACATACTCCGATGGTACGGAATGAAGCTGAACCCTGAAAAATGCGCATTTGGTGTATCCTTGGGAAAGCTCTTGGGTTTTTTAGTATCATAGTGAAGGATCGAGATCAACCCCGACCAAATCAAAGCCATTAGAGAATACCGAAAATCTTGACCACCAAGAAACAAGTCCAAAGGTTGACCGGTCGCATCGCCACTCTATCGAGATTCATCTTGCGGTCATCGAATAGGTGCCATAAATTCTTTGGCATACTCAAGAAAGATAACGGCCTTGAATGGACTTCCAAATGCGTCCACGCCCTGCGAGAACTAAAGGAAGACCAATCATATCCACCTCTACTTTTAAAACCCGAGTCGGATGAGCGTCTCCTCGTCTATCTTGCCATATCTGAGGTAGCTGTAAGCGCAGTCTTAATTTGAGAACACAAAGGCATGCAATATCCCATCTATTACATTAGCAAACTACTCCTCGACTCCGAGACGAGGTACCCACACCTCGATAAATTGGCTTTGGCCTTCGTCGTAGCTTCACGAAAGCTTAGACCATATTTCCCATGTCACCCCATCTCGGTCGTCACGACCTTCCCCCTCAAAATCATTTTACATAAACCTGAACTATCGAGAAGGCTGGCCAAGTGGGCCATTGAGTTGAGCGAGCACGATATCACCTATCAGCCGCGAACAGCGATAAAATCTCAAGTACTCGCCGACTTTGTAGCCGACTTTAGTGTAAAGATAATGCTTAAAGTCAAAAGGGAAGCCATCCAAACCTCCCTCCAAACGCAATACCTATAGGTCCTATACACCGATGGCGCATCCAACACGTTGGGGTCTAGACTGGGACGCGTACTCGAAGTCCCAACAGGCAAAATGACTCGGCAGTCCATAAGGTGCCTGGATATGACTAACAACGAGGCCGTAATTGCAGTTCTAAGACTATCACTCAAATATGGAGCAAAACGGTTGAAACTGCGCCGCGATTCCCAGCTCGTAGTCAATCAAGTCACGAGGACTTTCTAAATCAAGGAACAAAGGTTGCAAAGGTACCAGACCGAAATTTATAAGCTACTGCCCGAGTTCGACGAACGTCATCTCGACCAAATCCCACGAGTAGAGAATATCGAGGCAGATGGCCTCGCCAAACTAGCCGCAGCCACCAAAAGCATCACAACTAGAGACAAAAACATGGTCCACCTCCTCAGCGCATCACTAGACCAAGTCGTGGTAAGAACCATAAACCTAACTTGGGATTGACGCAATCGTATTGCAGCGTACTTGCAGGACGACACACTCCCTAGCGACAAAAAGGAGGCCAAGAGACTAAGAATGCAAGCGGCCAGGTACAATATCCTCTGCACGATCTGTACAAGAGGACCTACGGAGGCCCTCTGCGAAGTGCTTGGGCTTGAACCAAACTCAGTGCATCCTCGAAGAAGTTCACGAAGTCCATTAGGGGATCACTCCGGCAACCGGGCACTAGTCAGATGCCTCATACGGGCAAGATATTACTGGCCCACCATGAAAAAGGATGCCGCAGACTTTGTATGGCGATACGAGCAGTGCCAAAAGTACGCCCCAATGTTCCACAAGTAGGCGAACACCTCCACTCAGTCACATCCCCTTGGCCGTTCATCAAATGGGGAATGGACATCGTGGGCCCCCTACCAGCGGGGCGAGTTAATGTACGATTCTTTTTGGTTTTAACTGACTATTTCTCTAAGTGGGTGGAAGCAGGAGCATTCGCCCAAATACTGGAACATGAAGTAATCACCTTTTTATGGAGAAACATCGTTTGCCGATTTAGCCTTCCTAAAGAAGTCAGTTGTGACAACGGACCCCAGTTCACAGGAAAGAAAACTGCTAAATTCTTCGATAAATGGCATATCAAGAGGATACTCTCAACCTCGTACCACCTCAATGGTAACGGACAAGATGAATCATCCAACAAGTCAATACTACACATCATGAAGAAAAAGCTCGAAGACACCAAGGGACTGTGGCCGGAAATACTACCAGAAGTATTATGGGCCTACCGAACAACTCTGAAAACAAGCATAGGAGAGACACCCTACTCTTTCGTCTACGGGATCGAGGCAGTAATACTAGTCGAGGTCGGAGAACCCAGCCTAAGGTACTCCCATGAGAGCAGCACGGGTAACGACGAGAGCAGAAGGCAGGAACTCGACGAAGTCGACAAACGAAGAGATATGACCTACATAAGAATGGTCTCCGAAGAGCAACAAGCAAAACTCTATTACAACAAGAAAGCAAAGGTCAGGCCATTCAAAGTCGGGGACTACGTACTCAAAGCTAAAACTCAAGCGAGCAAAGATCCCAGGGAAGGCAAGCTGGGAACAAATTGGGATGGTCCATATAAAATCACAGCCGAAGCAACCAAGGGTTTGTTCCAACTAGAAATAATGGAAAGAAAGATACTACCAAACAATTGCAATATTAGCCACCTCAAATACTTCAACTTCGGAGACAAAACGTTTCCCTAAGCCATACTCTTTTTTCCCTCACTTGAGTTTTGTCCCATTTGGGTTTGCTCAAGGAGGTTTATAATGAGGCGACGAAGGGAACGTTTCGAGTCGAAGTACACGAAGGAAGGTCCGTGATTACTATTTCATTGCTCGATCTTTCACTATTCTCTTGATCGACCAATGAAGGGACTAGATAGACCGGGACTGTTACTGGAACGCCAGCCAACACCCAAAAGTCTGTAAATTTCTTCAAGTATGTAATAAAAGCAACAATGTCAAGGCAATAAACTTTACACTTATCAGCACATCTTTCTCGTATTCAGGTTATGTTTGACCTTGTTCGAACTAAAACCTACCCGGCCATAACTAAATTCAGGTTATGTTTGACCTTGTTGAACTAACACCTACTGGCCCTCGGCCATAACTAAATTCAAGTTATGTTGGACCTTGTTCGAATTAACACCTACCGGTCTTTGGCCATAACTAAATTCATTTTATGTTCGACCTTGTTCGAACTAACACCTACCGGTCCTCGGCCATAACTAAATTTAGGTTATGTTCGACCTTTTTCGAACTAACACCTACCAGCTCTCGGCCATAACTAAATTCAGGATATGTTCAACCTTGTTCGAACTAATACCTACCGGCCTTCAGCCATACTTAAATTCTGGTTATATTCGACCTTGCTCGAACTAACCCCTACCGGCCCTCGGCCATAATTAAAATCAGGTTATGTTTGACCTCGCTCGAACAAACACCTACAGGTCCTCGGACACAACTTAAATGAAAGGTTACGTTCGACCTCGCTCGAACAAACACCTATCAGCCCTTGACCGCAATTTAACAAAAGGTTGCGACCAAACAAGTCAACGACCTCGGCCACATTTCAACGCACAAAGAAAAGCAAAGGTAGTCAAAAACCAAAAGCAAAAACATACAAGTACAGAAAACAAACCACAGGAAAAGAAGCAGATGTAGAGAAAAAAATTGGCATTTCATACATAAAACAATTTTTACAAAGGCTCGTGAAGACGCCGCCAAAAATACACAAAAGTTTACAAAAAATAGAAGAAGAAAAAACTACTGATCACTACCATCATGATCCTATGCGCCCACCGCCTTGGCCACCAATGCTCTCGACATTTTGGTCCCCCTCGTCGCCGTCGCCCTCTGGATATACGGTATCGTACCAGGCAGCCTCCTCAAGTCGATCTACACCTTCATCGTCACCTTCGCCGGCCTCATGCGTAGCAGGATTATACCCACAAGCAAGTCGAGCTTCGGGGACCTTCACACGAACACCTTCGAGGGCAGCATCAGAGACGGACCCCACCGCATGCAAATCTCGAAAGATATCTAACTGGGCCTCGGTGTGAATCCACTCATCATATAAATCCCGAGGAATGTTTGGAAAATTTGAAGTGCAGGAAGAAGACGGTTGTGCCAGTAATTGGGCCTTCTCGGCCTCCAAAGCAACCACTCGATCATGGATAACAGAGGTCTCTCTTTCCAACTCCCCCATCCTTTCATCAAGCCGTTCTTCTTTGAGTATAGTCGTCGTTAAGTCATTTTCCCGCTCAGAAAGTAGAGTTCGAATCACCACCTCAAGGGACTCCGACTTATTTAGAGCCTCCGATTGTGCCGCCTCCACCTTCTCCAGCTCTTCCACTTTCTCGGTGACTTCACTATTAAGGACCTCCACCTAAAGCCGACATTCTTCCAATTGCCTGCGCAACTCGACCACTTGTGCCTAAAGGTCATCGCACTAGGCCTCCACGTCTCTGCTAACCTAAAGCTCCTCTTCCTTACTCCTCAACGTCCCCTCAAGGACGCTACACTTCTCGATGACTCTCACCAGCTCGTCATCCTTCTCCTTCAACTCATCACAAAGGGCCTGCATATTGCTGCCTTCACCAAACCGCTTGTGAAACTCCCGGTACTTGCTGCGGTACTCGAAATATTTATTTTTCAACCTCACAAATATTTCCCTACGCTTCTCCTCCCTTCGGGCGCTTTCAATCTCCAAAATCACAGGCTGCACTCACAAAAAGAAAAGAAGTAAGGCAAAAATGAAAATGCCCCTGCTAACAAAGGCAAAAAAGAGAAGGACAAAACACTAAGCACTCACCTTGAGAGCAAGACCGGCTATGATCCTCGACATGGTGACGTCATCCAATTCTTTGAGGGTCTTACCCTCTATTTTGGAGCAAAGAGGGCCGAGGGCAGGGACCATGTTCTCCGTTTTCTTCAACAAATCGTGATCCACAGGGATCACAATGGTCCTCGTAGACCCCCCCAACCATATTTCAAGTTGGGTAAAACCCTCATCCATCATCTTCAGGTCGTCCGCATCAACATCCGAACCTAATTCATCGCCTTTCTCGGCAACACATTTACATCTCTCGTTGGTCGGCAAAGAAGTATCAGCCACCGGCTAGGAAGTCGATGCCTCCTCTCGCCTCGAAGTATCAAGAACATCAGTAGCCGATCCCCTCCCTCCGCCACTATAGAAGACATATCCACTTCGGTTTCCTCCAACCTCAAAGTCTCGAACTCCGGCTCGATATAATCCCTAATGACAATGGTCACCGTCTCGCGCAGTGAAAATTCACCCGCCATTGAGTCAACGGCCCGGGCGACCCCATCGTCGGCATCTACATATCTCCTCTTAGGGGGCATCAAATTCCCCTCGCCTAGCACAAGTTCATCGTCTTCATCTATAAGACGCTATATGGGAGAGGCTAAGGTCTCTGTTGTCGAAGCCCCCACTATCGCGGAAGGAGCAGGACTAGACACCGCAACAGGAGGGATTGAGGAGCGAGCAAAAATATCCGCCGTCGTATATGGACAAAAGCCAGGGCGCCGTAGCATTTCATTTTTGGAATAAAGGGGAGGGAGCTCTCGAGCTCCTCGAAGGTCCCCTAGCCAAAGCTAGGAAAAACATAGGAAAAAGGGAAGGTCAGCAAAATAAATGTAAAGAAAAGAAAACAAGACTCCCACAAAACAAGGGACTTACCAGCCGAAGGGAGAGCCGGCCCAAATCTCTTGAAAAAACCCGGCCACTCATGGATCCCCACGATGTAAGGAAGGAGCTGACTAACCTAATCGGAAATGTCTTTGACCAAAGGATTAGGCGAGATCTTGGCTGCACAAAAGAAAAAGGAAAAAGAATCAAAATCCACAACCAAGCACGGGAGAAAAATCAGACACATTCGAATGAGGAAGCTAGGTAATTACTAGTGTAATTCCAAACCTCAAGAAAACCGTCGACATTGGCCACCACATCTTCGGTTATGACGAAGAAGTAGTTTAACCAAAATTGGAGGTTAGCTTTGTCGTCCATCTTCACCACCAATCACTTTCCTCCTTATGAGCTTGTAAATGTATGGGGCGAGCTGGGCTGGGCAGACGCCATAATAACGGCAAAATTCCTACGCTAACAGAATGAGAGAAGAGTATAGCCGACCTGGAAGGGTAGGCATAGAAGGCGCAGTGTCCAGGGCGATGGACCTGCACCGTATCCTACCCAGCCGCTATTAATTTAAAGTGATCGAGGATGTTGTACTTAACCCTAAGTTCTCCCAAGTCCTTCTTCGTCATCACTGACCGAAAGGTTCCCAGTTTGGTGTCAGGGGATTTTGAGAAGTTAGACCTGGTGTCGGGATTGCGAGGAATTATCTCCTCCACCAAAGGAAAGCCTCTGTCCTCGATGATAGCAGGAGCATTACCTTCATGAGGAGGGAGCACCATCGCTAAAGGGACCACGTCACTTCCCTTACTAGGTTCAGAAGGATGTTGGTCATGTTTTATCAGAAGAAAGGGTAGTATCAAGCAATGAAGAATCAAAAATTGATGAAAACCCCTGGAACAGGGAGGAAAAGTGTCAAGTCAGAGAGAAGAAAAGAATGGATATGGGGTTTCGAAGCAGAAAGTTTGAAACTTCAAAATCACACCCTAACACCTCTATTTATAAGAATCTGGGCACTAGAACCAAAAACGGTTCATCATTACTGGCATAGTAACCGAAGTGGCAGATTCAATCAAGGGACACACGTAAACGAAGCAAAGCATCGGGAAAATGCATCATAATGACACATGACATCATGATATCATCCTAATTTGTGGACAGCCCAACTCCAACAAACCAATCGAGAAACCCGAGATGTTTTTTAAATAAGCAGTCAACATAAGACCACGTTGCCGATTCGCTATGACCACCACGACCCAAACTGCTCGCTCAATTGTTTCGACCATAACGAGCAAATCCGCTCATCGACCCCGCCTGAAGCCGGTCTCAATAAATAGAGGGACTAACTGTATGGGCCAAAATCTATCTCTAGAGTATTTAAGCTGAGATAATATTAAGGGAAGAGTTCTCAAGTCGCTGTTGGTCGAAATGACCCAAGAATCAGCAAAGTCCCTAGTCGAAGTGTCGACAAGAGTCGTAGTCGAGATGTCAACAAGGGTCGAGGTCGAATATCGATGATAAGAGTTGTAACGACTGGTTTTTCAGGATAGGATATTAAAAGAGAATATTCTAGTGGATATTCTCTGCACTTGCACTGTTAGGGTTTCTTAGGACCATGTCCCATATATATAGAAAAAAAGTCAATGATAGGGGCATGTAGTATTCATTTGTAAGAACACACTTTGACAAAAAGATTCTCTCTCTCTTGCTAAGATACAAACACCACCTTTCCACTACGATTCTTGTCTATACTACTCCATACTTTTCTATCGGATCCAAGAATAACTCGAATATTCAAGGATTTGTCTGTCATTCATCATTGTCGATGTAAAGCCCCGTAAAAATTTCACCTAGAACCCGAATTTTCGTGATGCCAAGGTAGCTTATCTGTTGATGATTGTAGAGAAAAGTTTTGGCAGAGGAGGGCATTTCTGCGGTCCACTATGCGACCGCAAAATCACTCTGCACGCCGTAGATCGGCTGCAGAGTGCAACACAAAACTAGCCAATTTTGGAGGGTTGTTTTGCGGTCCAATATGTGACTGCATAATGCTTTTGCGGGCCGCACAACCCATCGCAGATCCATCATGAAGATTTTCGGAGAGGACTTCTGCGACACATTATGCGACCATAGAACTGGTCTGCAGACCGCAGGCCTACCGCAGATCTGACCCAAATAGCCCAGTTCTTGACATCACTTATGCTGCCTATTTTATCGATCACATATCCATTTTGCGGTCCACTTTGCGACGCAGAGCTGTGTTCGGATGGTCCATTTTCTGGTTTTTATAACCCGACCTTATTTTGATATATAGACGTTAAGGACTATTTAATAAGTAAAACTATGATATTTTGAGAGTGAGGAAGTGCTCCAGTGTGAGGGGGGTTTCTAAACTAATTTTTCATCAATTCTTGCTCAAGGCTTGGAGGATTAACAAGGAAAACTCACTAGGTCTTCATCCTAGAGGTAACATTCTACTCCCTAGCCCTCAAATTCGGGATTTAACTGAAAATAAGTAATGAGAAAAGCAATTCTTAGGTGTGTGAGTTGTTCATTATGCATGCATGTACTGTCAAGGTTTGTGGGAAGATTGTTGAGCTCAATTGGGTAGACTTTGGGTAGTGGGATGAAGAAATTCACCATAGAAGGACCTTGAAATCATAATGCTCACCTAGTGTTTGATAAAATCTCAAATGAGTTGGAACCATGAACTCCTTCCTAATTTGTATTCAATTTTATTATATTTCCAAAAAGATTGAAGTGGCTAAGATTTCTGAATCATAGTAGTAATTTAAGGACGCTCAAGGCGAGGTATGTTGGCCAAATTTCTCACTTAGAATTGAATCCAACGTTGTTCTTGTAAGCCCTGTGTTGATCATTATAAATGTGACTATTCCGAATGGTTTTATCTTATTGTGTTATCCTTCGAGAATGTGATCTAAGTATGGGTTGTGTGTTAATATGTTATAACTTTAAGACGTGATTCTAATGAAAGCTATTATGTCGAATTGTGTAAGAAATCTCATTGTGCCTAAGACTCTTATTTGCTCACATGTGTACTTAAGGTCTTGAATAAAAATGTCTTGTTATTGATAATCCTTGATGGTGCTTGAAAGCAACAAAAGTGAGCATGAGATATGAAACACGGTCAACGTACCGAGAGTGATATTACAATAGAGGCCACAAGTGCCAATGAAATGAAGAGAAGTGTAAAAGACATTGAAATGGGCTGTAAATTCTTTAAATAATAAATGCCTTGGGAGTATCGCTTAGTCATCGAGGAAGGGCAGGTTGGAATAACCTAACCCCGAAACTATCCGTACCGGTGTAGGATTGAGTGAGGGGTGAAATCCCCGTGTGAGGTGGTGAGAGTTTTCCCCAAATATGAGATTATATTGATGTGTCGAGATAAATCCCCTTAAATGGGATGAGATGCCTTAGACGATCTGGCTGAGAACGGACTTCGTGCTAAAAGTACGGTGGTGTATCGGTACTAAAGATCTCCCAACTTAAAATATTGAAACTTGCTTGTAATTTGTTCTTTCTCCTAACTTGGTACTTTAATATTGATGAGGCCCTCATTGATTTCATGTTTCTTTATCATTGTACTGTTACTCGTTCTATTGAGGGGGTGTTTAGTTTTCATACTATTACTATTCCATATGTACTAATGTCCCTTTTGCGGGGGCGTTGCATATTTAATGGATGCAGGTAGTTCCACAGCGGGCGGCATTGAGCAGTGATAGCAGTACACCCTCTCCTCAACTGACTTGGTGAGCCCCACTTCATTTCGGGGTCCTGTATCTTTTGTCCTTGTTCATTGCATTTTGAGGTATAGCCGGGGCCTTGTTGCCGGCACTGTCATAACACTCTTTGGATTCTGTTAGAGGCTATGTAGACATGGTATGGGTTGTATATTGGTGTTGGGAAAATCAAACTAAGAATGTTGTATTTTTATCACATGTTCCACTTCAAACAATGAATGTGTAATGTATTTTGAGGCTTATAAATTAAGTAACCAATGGTAATGAAATGGTGTTGTTCGCGTGACCTTCTTATTGTCTAATTAATGAAATGTATCTTCTTTTTATTCTTGGGTGAGTCAGGTAGACGGCATTGTGCAGGCTTGCTCGACTGAGGTATCTTGGTTGAGCGCCAGTTGCGCTTCCCGGGGTCGGGGCGTGACAGCTAAGAGGAACATCCATCTATTTCATTCTTTATTGAGTGAATTATTCCTCCTATTTACTTAAATGCCATTTATTGTCATTCATTGCTATTAATTGTTATATTATTGCTCGTGCTTTTTAGAACAGTTATTGTATGTTGTTATCATTATCTGATAGAACCCATTTAATGTTTATTGCACCCTTGAACGCTTCATCTAGAGATATTATTGTTAACTAAGTTTAATCCCTAATTACATAAATTAAATTATTTGAACTAAAATCCACATTTTTTGGTCAAACACATATATTTCTAAAATTTCAACGAACTTCCTGTAGAAATTGGCTCATCGTTAAGCAATTTTTGAAGAGAAATCGAATGAAAATATTTTTGACGAGCCAATTTCTGACAAATTCCACCGGAATTTCACTTTTTAGTAGTTATTGTTAGGTATTTGTCTTGATTTCTTTATCGTATTTGATTTTTCTACTCCTTAAAGGAATAACAATATATTCACCATAATTGATTTTATCTTTTACGAAAAGAAAAATATAATTCTTCCATATGTAGCTAGTCCTTTTTCTTGGAGGAAAATGTTTAGACTTCAATAAATTGAGAATTTCCCTTCTCATTTAGTAGCATCCGAAATGTAGCCATGATGGATTTGAGAGTTTTGTTTAAGGAGAAAATTTTGGGGACAAGTGTTAGTCGAGACATGTGTGCCTTTTTGTGATGGTGTTCTCTCGATATTTTTGTACTCTCTTTTAATATAATGAATTGCTCATCTCCGCCTATGGACATAGGTCAATTGACCGAACTACGTTAAATGTTTATATCTTTTTGGATATTTTTTTTGTTGTCTGATTTATTGTCGTTCAAGATTTGATTTACCAGCTTATGCATGACACCTAATTATTTCGATCCAAACAGTGGTGTGCTAAAAAGTTAGTAATATATATTAGTGAAGTAATGGACTTCATTAAGGTTATGACTTCTAATCTTTTCATCAGAGGACATTTTGAGCCTGTTTGGCCAAGCTTTTCGGAGGCCAAAAGTATTTTCTTTGTCAAAAAAATACTTTTTGAAAAATTTAATGTGTTTGGCCAAAATAAAAAAGTACTTTTGACCAACAGCAGAAGCAGTTTTTCTGCTTTGAGGGTGGTTTGAACTATTAATTTACGTAATTGGAAATAACTAATTAGATTTAAGACGAAACCTATATAACGATCACTAATCCATTTTGAATACCTCTACAGGATAGACCTCGATAGCAAACATATACTTTAAGCCTTCCTATAAAGTACAAAAGAAAAAGCTTAAAGGACTGACAAATGAGAAATGTGTTCGTATGATGATAGTACAATGTGATGCACGATAATATGTTTCTCCAATCTCCACATTTGGTTGGTATAATTATAACCACGTCAAGTCTAAGGTTTATGATTACCTAATTGAAAATAATTACTCCGAGCATAAAATTGCAATTTAAAAATCTTGATTTGCTCAATGAACAAGCAGAATAATCTTCAGTTCACGCCTGAACTTTACTTTTGCTTAATTACCCCTCAACTTGGTAAATTAATAGTCTTAATTCTTTTGGACACTGACAATCCATGAGAATATGAAACATGCGATATCACGTAATTTTTTTGTCCAAATGGTATTTTTTAAAATAAAATTTATTTTTATCTTTCTAAGTCCACAAATAATTTGGATTATTTTCTAGGCCAAATTTTTAAAGAAAAATAAACAACATTATTTTGGCTGCAAATTTTCTATTTGGCTAGAGACAATCAAGTTAATTTTATATATTTGGCTAGAAAAATAAGAAAAACACGATTAGAACAAATAATAGTTACCTTAAATTAAAAACTTAATACGATATCTGGAATACCATTATTTTGGCTATATTTGTTTTTGGAAATAATAAAATGACAACCAAATAATTTATACATTTGACCCCAAAAGCATAAACACACAGTTGAAGCAAATAAAGCTAGCATGAAACCAAAAAAAAAAAAAAATCTTTCTCTAAAAGTACATCGTTTAAATTTCATTACTTCTAAACCTTTCTTTTTATTTCACTAAAAAATTGGAGTTTCAACTAAATTTTGCAGATTTGAATTGAAAAAAAAAAAAGAATACATAGTTGGAACTAATAGCCACAGTATCTAAGAAGGAAAAAATATAATTGAGATAAAATATGCAATGTATATTAAGATGATACAAGAAGAAATATAGTTGGAAAATAAATATTAAATTTGATTATGCTGTAGTTAATAATTAGAAAATATCACATTTAGAAACTTATTTTTTGAAATTTTTCCTTCTCACATGCCTAAAAGAAAGTATATTCATACTTTTTGTCATATCAGCGTTCAGGAGTTGAGGCTATCAAATTGTCAAATTTAAAGGATAATTACTAATTAGGCTAACGTAAGTTTCAGGTATATAAACCAAATAAATGTAATCAAGTTCAGGGATCTATTCTGCCTAAAAAAATGTTGAAGATCAACACACAATTGACAAATTTGACGCAAACTAGTATACTTAGTAGATTGGGGAGCTTCCAGGCTTGTAATCTAAACTATGATTCTTTGACTTGTCCCAAAAATGACAGTCCCGTGCATGATGTATTCGTATTTACGGAGGATTCGGAGAAGGATTGTACCCTAATGGCAAATGTGGCGCTAGGATTTAAAGTTAATGGGTTCAGAATTTTAATTCTTTTAAGGTATTGGGTTCTAAATTAATAACTTTTAAAAGATAAATACAGGGTTTTAATTAAAGTTACTAGGTTCGGCCGAACCATAACCGGCATTGTGGCTCTGCCCATGCCTAAGGGATGTGATGTAGATAGCTTACCCTAATACAAGTATTAACGGCTGCTTTTATTGTTTGAACCTGCAACCTATAAGTCAGAAAGAGACAATTTATCGTTGCTCCATTACTCTTTTCTTTGACTTGTCCTAATTTCGTGTAATAATGATGTATAAATATAAAAACTACTGTTGGCAATAATGCTACAATCTGATAAACATGAGGTCAAATTCTAAGGTTCTCAAGTGTGTGCTCATAATTGTAAGCTGTTTGGCTGTTCCTTAGATGCAAATTTGGCAGGACATGACCAATAATGCCTTCAAAGATATAGTAAATAATAATTTCAAATCGTTTCCTATGATCCACATACGCCAACATGATTCCTTATACTCCGCACATTTTGACTTAAATTTTAGATAAATCTCTATTCTCTCTCGAGGCCATAGTTACAGTAAAAAACAATAAGTCAATTATAAACTCAGTATGATTTTACAAATAGTGTCCGAAGAAAATAGTGTGCATGTAAATTTTACTCCTATCTTGAAAAAATTAAAAATAAAAATTCTGTTTTTTATATACCTTTGACTTAAGGAGATGACAATAAAACTGTAACAACAAACAGTAACGCCGGCAAAATAACAATTTAAAGTTCAAATAGCTGGGAACTTGTTGTATTTAAATCCAAAAATAAGAATTAGAGAAGGGGTTAGACATTTTTTTGTTGGATAAAGACATTTTGTGCCCAACATGAGAAAAGAAAAGTAACTATACAACACTCTCTTTTTCCATTTTTTTCTTTTGGTTTGAACTTATAGTATTGTCTGTAAATATACAACAAGTTGGTAGCTTAAATATGCCCTTTTTTTGTATTGCAACTTAAAACTGCTTGCATATTCAACATTTACTAAGATTGGCAATCTTTTTATAATTTTTTGGTAAAGTAAGATTGCCAATCTTACTTTAACAAATAGCCCTGATAAAGACAGAAAAAGTGCTACTAAATTAGTCAATTAACAAAATTTTCTAAGAAACTATACACTAATGGAAATGGTGACACCCTTGTTCATTAGCAAATACTGAGATTGCAGCTTTTGGGAAGACCGAGTAATTAATGATATAACAACGTCACTAAGAGATGTGGTGAGATGGATAGGAATTTTTCAAACTAAATTAGAGATTGGGAGTTCGAGTTGTAAAAATAAAAAAATTTGTGATGGTAAGTGCTTCCTCTTAAGTGGGTCATTAACGACGCGAATCTAAATTAGTTGGATCATTGAATTTCAGATACCATATGATTAAAAATATTCAATACAAGCAACAAAGTAACACAACCAATGATTGGCCACGCATTTATATAAGTTTTTAAAAAAAAAAGGGAAAGTTTTAGTAAGTACAATCTTCTTCTTTACTGCTTTCCAGGTAGGAAGTCATTTAGGTGCTTTTTCATGACTTAGCTTTTATTCACAAAAGCCCACTTGTCAAAAATTAGCAAGTCCAGTCCAAAATAATAAGTGTAAAGAAAAAGCATTATAGTTGACATATTTAGCACAGCCATTCATGTCTAGTCCTTGTGCATCAGTATTTATCAAAATTTCACCTCAAATTGTCAGGGTCAGGTCATTGTAGTGCTTATCTGATGCAATAGCTGTAACATTGTCACATGAACTTTATTACATACAAAAGGGCATATTATATGAATGAAGAGGAAAAAAGAATTCAAAAGAGCAGAGTTATGAGACTTGAGAGCCATAGAATCTGCTTATTATCTGCTTATTGATTTAAGAGTTTTTGTTTGCCACTAAATGTGCAAGTCAGATGATGACTGTAGGTACAGACTTTGCCACATCTTAAAGGCCCACTTTTATTTGTATATATCCTGACCTGGCATTAGCTACATCAACTGTTCAATTTCTATGAAGAATACAACTATAGTCCACACGGGAGAGAAATCTGGATATTGGATTAAGTCAACACTATTTGGTAGCCAAGAGGACCTCTGCTTTACGTGAAGGCGTGCAATGAGACCAATAAGAATGGTCTAGCAGTCAATGAAGTGGATAAAAATTATGGGAGACTACGTTCAAACCTCAACAGAGACCAAAAATTCTAGGTGATACACTCACCTGCCTAAACATTGGTGGCCATAATTACTCGAGTATTTGAGTTGGCGCGAGCTAGCAGGTGCTCGAAAAAATAGTCGAGGTGTGCCAGCTGGCTGAAAACAATATAAAAGAAAGGGAAGTCCCTAAATACAAGCCCACCAACCAAGCTAGCTTTAGAAGGCTATACCCTTCAGGCTAGATCACCAAACCTAAAGTTGCCGCAGTGGAGAGGGACATCCAAGAAAAGAAAGCATGCATGTGAACTAATAGAGAAAATATACATCAATCCAGGAAGGTAGAAGCCAGAATAGAGGAGACATGATGTGAAATCCAGAAGTGCAACAATTCAAGAGTAACCAGCCAACTAAGAAGATGTAATATCTGCACATATATGACATGTCATATTAGTAGACTAGTACAGTAATATTTTCATTATAATCAACCGCCAAACAACGGCCAGCCACACAAAAAGTATGAAACAATTTATGTGTTTATTTTGAGGTCGAAGACTAAGTTCTTTGTACATTATAGCTGCCATTATCAGTCCTACATAAAACCAAAACAAAAGGATGTCCCTACTCAGTTCTCGATCAGACTGTCCCACAGAACAAAAGACGACGAAAACGCCTATCTTGTGGAGGTATTGCAACCATTGAATGCTTCTATCTAAGCCAAGTATCTTGGAGATTTTTCTCTTAGAACAAAGTTGAGAGTTGTAACCTTCCTCCCCAAAGTCATAAAGACAAATCACTCTAGACTTGCAGCTTATTGATTGCAACCCTACCTTAGACCATTCAGGTGCAAGATTTAATCAATTCCACCAGCTATTTTTCCAGTTCACTTTATCCACAGAAAAAAAAAAAAAATATATATATATATATATGTATGGACTGCATACGATTGCTATTGAGCCTTACTCAAGATACAACCACAGTGCTTCCATAGTCTTTACATGCCCTCTTAATGCTGAATAGGCATAATTCCCTGCCAAAGGCATTGCTATCTAATTAGCACAATCACTGCTTAACAATATTAAAAGGATCAAAAACCGCAATCTCATACAAAGCCATAAAACCTGCCCAACCATCAATCAGGTTTGTATGCATTATAGGAGCAGAAAGCAACTGACTGGGATCATTCAATATAATGGTATGAACACAGTACCAAGGCAAACCCATGGAAATACCCCTTACATCCAAGATAACCGGACAATATGTAACTTTATTGCATCGAAAGGACTATAATATGACTATATAGCCCTTTATGAGCAAACAGTTAGAAATAACGCACTGCAAGTGGAAGTCCTTGTAAACTAGATTTCTGTAGCCACTGGAAGTCGGGTAAATAAAATTACCGCAGAAAGTAGGGCTTCTGAATTGGCTACAAGACATACCAGTGAGCAACTACTACTTTGAGAAACAGCCCTTGCGTATCTGATACAATTAGATTACAGTATTTCTTTCACCTCATTTTTGTTGTTTTTTTTTTCCACAATATCATGGGGTGCACAAACTGAAAAACTGATTTTTGTGCTATTAATATAAAGACTTGTTCTTCTCTCTTCTACAATTTTCTAATAAGTGAATACCAGACAGCCACAACACCACATTCTCATTTACAAAGCACCATCCCACAACTATACTGGGACAACCTCAGGTTCGACAGACGATGATGATCCATTAGCTTCTACAGTCTTATTTTCAGGGTTATTTTTGGTTTCTTTGTTCTCTTCTTCAAATCCTTGCTTGAATCTATCGTAGTTCGTGGGCTCAAGGCTCTTGAATGGTCGTTCACCCAGTACCCGGACCAGATCTTCTTGATGAAGGACCTCTTTTTCAAGTAGTAACTCTGCAATCTTAGCCACATGTTCCTTGTGCTCCTCTATAAGTTGAACAGTACGTTCATAGGCCTTGGACACCCATTTTCTAACTTCACTGTCGATAATTGCTGCTGTCTTGCTACTGTAAGGCTTTGACATCTCAAATCCATCTTCTCTTTGTGGGAAAGAAAGAAGACCAACCTTGTCACTGAAACCATAGACTGCCACCTGGGCATAAGTCATTTTTGTGACTTTCTCCAAATCATTTTGTGCACCAGTCGAGATCTTCCCAATCAAAACCTAGTCAACAAATAAAATCCAAATGTCTACGTTTTCAGAAATCTTATTTCGTCGATAAATGGTAAGAAAGTCAAGCTGCTAAAATGGTAGAAAAGTGAAGCTTCTGAACAACATTTAACAAATAATCTATTCATGTATACCAGGAACTAAATGTTTTCAGATAGTAAACTAGCAAGGAACTTATCCTACAAGACTCCACTCAAATCAGAGCCATCTTATCCTGAGCTCCTGCTCTGTTGAGCTTTTTTTCCTTTAAGGTTCGAAAGCAGATAATATAAAAGCCAACCTCATTGAACATCACATGACATATCGGTCCCATTCCATTTATTAGGCACACTAATCTGCAAAATTTAGGTCTTCGGCGAGAAGTCTTCTTTTTGTATGCCTAAAGATGTGTTGCATAACTTTACGCCCTAAATAGATTTAACGAGAACTATGGAACTCCCAGAGTTTAACTCATAAGATATTCACCTTCTACTTAAGTCACAAGTTTCACCTTCTATTAGCTAACCTTATTTTGTGGGGAAAAATAAGGAGAATTGGCGAGGAAGTCTTAGGGGGACCTTTGCTGTTTTGTGCAGGATATTGAGTTCAAAAGATCTTAACACTGCAATTTACCTTCCAGTGTTACTTAAAGAATAATTCAGAAGACTAACAAAATAACAGCACGCTTGCATGACAGAGTATCTGTACAGTGCATAATAAGGTTTCTACCCTGTACCTAAAATTTGGCTTCCGGAATACAATTTAGTGTTGAATTCTATAATTGGGGCCTCTGCACTTCCCACGCGGTGAGAAGAGTTTCAAGTCAACAATTCTTAGTGTCGACAGGAGAAAATACGAAAGCAAGATAAAACTTTTTTTTGACATATTCACCTGCTCAGCAGCTCGACCTCCAAGAGTCATGCATGTCACATCAAATAGCTGTTCCTTAGTCATTAAAAGATTTTCATTTGGAACATACTGAGCAAATCCCAAGGCTGCAGTACCACGGGGAACAATTGTCACTTTTAGTAATGGTTCTGCATGTTCCAAGAACCAACCAGCAACAGCATGACCAGATTCATGGTAGGCAACTGTTCGCCTCTCTAGCTTGCTTATGACCTGCAGAAAGCCCAAATGAAGCTTTGAGATGTGACATCATCCAAAACAAACACAAATTTACCTTTAACACTCCAACCTAAAACTGGAAATTTCTAACACAAGTCACTGCATACTATCCCAAAGTGGGCGTCCTCCCAACTTTCCTTTTTAATAAAAAGTAGACAAAAGAAAATAGAAAAGGAAAAGGACCAGAGTGCATGGAGAAGTCAACCTTTGCTTTTCCCACCTACCCTCTCCCTGCCAAGTGGGTTCCATACTCATCTCAAGTCAACCAGAAGCAGTTACAATGGTGTTGAAGCGGAGCATATATGCTCCATAATGTTTAATTCCTATACAAATAAATAATGCTCAATACCCAGAACCAAACTTTCCAAAAAAATTAATGGACATCCCTGGATGCAGCAGCAAAGAACCAAAAGGTCACCCATAACTTTCAACTCAACCCTCCAAACATTGAATATCTTCGGATCTATGATGCATGCAAAAACGTTTTGACTGACAGGGTATTCAAAAAATGTTTCACTCCAGTTGTAGCTGACTATGTGAGACACTGGAATAAAAGTAGCTATTCTTACAATATTGAACGGGTATATTTGGATCCTAGCCACCTAAAATCAAATTTTTCCATCTGCTACAAGGAGTTTTGGGCCTGGCCTTTAGAAGAGTATTTTGCACCCAATTTACCATAGGTTTCTCATTAAAATAGAAGTTCATTTTTATAAGGTTAAACACTTCATTGAGTGTCATAACCCCCCC
>MCJB01051953.1:29814-43381 GCA_002018475.1 Nicotiana obtusifolia
CCTTAAACCCACCCACCCCCACACACACACCCCAAAAAAAGGAGAGGAAGTGAAATAAAAGAAACACTTGCCTAGTATGTAAAGGAAAAAAGAGAAATTCCAATTTTATAATCAGCTCTAAAAGTTGTAGAACATTATATCAATATATCGCTTCCCCCAGAAAATAATAACAACCCCTTCAGATAACGCCTTTATCGTAATTATATATGTTTTCTAGTAGCAACAGAGCGGCAGGTATGTAAGTCCAAGCACTTCTCTTTTCGTTTTTATTTTTGTGATAAGTCACACAAATCTAAACATTTCATGTTATGGAAAACGGCGTATTCCATAACAATCCAGAACAAAGAACATTATATGAAATGTCTAGTGTTGGAAATGTGCTATCCACCAATGTAATTTAAATGCAAAGTAGATAGTGGAACGGAAAAACTGAGGATTGGATACCTTATTCTTCTTCTCGAGACCTCCAATTACCCTGTCTATTGCTGACTCAAAATGTTGCATTGTAATTATTGTGCTCTCATTCCTTGCGGCAATTAAAGCAGCTTCATTACAAACATTTGCAATGTCTGCTCCGGCAAATCCTGGTGTTAGAGCAGCAAGCCTCTGTGAATAAAAGGCTGCCTCGTGGTCGAGTTTCAGCTTGCTCAAATAGATCCGGAATATCTGATCACGGCCTTTTATGTCTGGTTTGTCTATGGTAATTTGACGATCAAATCGACCGGGTCTTAACAAGGCTTTGTCTAATATATCAGGTCTATTTGTGCCAGCAAGTACAACCACACCTGATGTGGTTGCAAAACCGTCCATTTCAACAAGCAGTTGATTTAAAGTGCTTTCACGTTCATCATGTCCTCCAGAAAAGCCACCCCGCCCTCTTGCTCGACCAATGGCATCAATCTCATCAATGAAAATTATACTAGGCGCACACTGTCGTGCCTCCTGAAATAAGCTCCTAACTCTGGCTGGTCCAACACCAACAAACATCTCCATAAAATCTGACCCAGATATAGAGAGAAAAGGTACACCAGACTCTCCAGCTGTAGCCTTCGCAAGAAGTGTCTTTCCAGTCCCAGGAGGACCCACTAGAAGAGCACCCTTGGGTATTTTGGCTCCCAACTGCTCATATTTCTTGGGGTTTTTAAGGAAGTGGACGAACTCCATGATTTCTTGCTTTGCCTCGTCACATCCAGCCACATCTTTGAAGAAGACCTGTACCAAGAACATGTCAACAGACTCTCCAAGAATTAATCATGATATACCATGGCATGAAACATCTTCAAAAATAGCTTTTAAAAACACTACGAATACTTCTGACTCCGCACCCAAGTTAGACACCAGTGCATGGCTAGAATCTAAGACTCACCTTATTCTTGACATTTTTATCCATTTTCGTGAAATGTGCTTTACCAATGTTAAATATTCCACGAGCACCTTTTCCACCAGGGCCTCCGACACCTACTCCACCCTGCACTCTTCGTCCCATAAAATAAAGGACGGCAAGAATCAACACTGTTGGACCAAACCTCATCACTTCTTGGAACCAATTCACCTCATCAACATACGTAACAGGAACATAATTATGAGGATCTATTCCTAATGCCTCCTGTGCTTCTTCAAGCTTCTCCTCGAATGACTCAACACTACCTATGTTAAAATAATATTTGTAGTGGCTTGCGTTTCTTGTACCATTTCTACCAGTTGTAGGACCTTGAATAGTGTCATTACCAATTTGAATAGGACCAGGTGCAGAGCTCCTCACATAAACTTTGGCCACAGATTTGTTAGAAACAACAATTCTATCAACAAGACCAGCTTCAAGTAGCTTGTTTTTGAACTCTTGGAAACTAATCTGAAAATTTACATTTACAAAGTCACCATAGATGATCAGAAGAAACAGAAGCAAGTTACAGAAGACAACCAATCACTGAAGATAACAGAACTGCCCCTCGATTATATTAGAACCTGCTCTACTCACCAATCATCAGTTAAACGATGAAACATTTAGAAAAGCCACATTGTTTCAATTATTCACAGATACATTGTTATACAAAAACAACAACGACCCAATAAAATCCCACTAGTGGGTCTGGGGAAGGTAGTGTTTACCTGCCCCTACCCCTACCTAGGAGAAATTCTTCATCAATAATATACGTTTAAGCAAGAAAAAAATATCAGCAAAAGTAGTCAGCTAAAAAAAAAAGCGATTGGTTTTATCAAGTAGAATGAGCACTGAGATACAGTCCGATTTTCCATGTTCATGCAACAAGTAGGCAATTTACTACCTAGTGGAACACAGGGCCACTTTCTCATGCCTAAACTTGTCATCAATAGGATAATAGAAATGGTAAATTTCTTGTTCTGACATGCATTGTAAACGCTCCGGGCAACGAGAAACCGAATTTGGATTTGTAAAGAACATGTAACAACAACTAGTAACACAAAGCCGGTGTATCATATAAGAACCTACAACAATAACAACAACCCAGTAGAATCCAACTAGTGGGGTCTATCATATAAGAACCTAAGTCTTCAAATTACCATAAAGGCCATATTCATAGGAAAAAATATCAGGTCTTCCATAACTGCTATACAACTTAATTTTCCTTCGAATAACAGGGAAAAAAAGATAACATTGTGGACTGGAAATTTTGTCTATTTAACGGGCTAGACCAGAAAAACAGTATCAAATGAGGAAAAGGCTACAATCTCCATCGGATCAGTAGAACTATAAAAGCTTGAGCATACCAAAGATGGTCCCATGAAACTTTAAATTCCCAATATAACGCAAGTGATACGATCTCTTGAAGAACATCGTAGCAGTAAGGCGGGGTAGAACTAGAGGCCTAATCCAAAGCTTAATAAAAGGCCTTAAAGTTATTTAACAAAATTCATATATTAATGACATAACAGATTTGTTCTCTAATTTAGATTAACCAAAAGGAACAAAGCAAAATATCTGATTTAGGAAAACTTAGTTGAAATTGGAAAGTAAATAGTCAAAATAGGAAAGTGAATGAATATAGGCAGAGGAGAAGAAAACACAATCAAAAGGAGGTAAACACACTAATTAATGAGAGGTAAAGAATTTTACAGCATCTACCCTGCCGAAACAGCCTCAAAAAAAAAATCCTAAAAAACAATATAAATTTGAAATCTTTATTAAATAATAGTTAATAAATTATATTATAATATTTTTTTGTAACTAATTATATTAGAATATTGCATAGAATAATTTAATTTTAGGCCTTTAATTTTTGAGGCCTAAAGCAATGGCTTCACTGCCTTGCCTTTGAGCCGGCACTGAGTAGCTAGTTTTATCAACCTACCGCTTTCGAAGAGAACAAACACACACTTAAGGACAGCTAAATATCGCTAGCCTCTATTACGATCCGGTATCTACCAGCATATGTTTCCATGTGATGCCTTACAGAAGTTGTGCATTTCTGATCATTTTTCCATTATGAGCTCATCAGACAAAACAAGAAAATTCACATCATTCTGTGAAAATTTTAACTGCAAATCTTCTATAGCCTAAAAGGCTAGAGGAAAAAAATTTAAATCATGGAAAGGTAAAGAAGTGTTATTTCTACCCTACATTTAACATCCTCTATTTGAGTAACTAATTCTCTCATGGGTGGCTGACTGTGTTTTTGTTTACATTAGAATTAATGTAGAGGTGAAATTGGTTCACATAAATATTGAAATGTTTAAGATCATTTCTCACATCGAGCTAACACCCTAGTAGGGCCAAAGGCACTAAACTCATCCCCTTTCAGGAGAATAAAGTAAACGGTGAAAGAAGCTGAAACAAGAAGATCAGCAAGGGAGAAAAAACTTTGTTTAAGCACTAACCTCCTGCTGCTCTCGAGGAGATAAGAGGATAGATGACAGAATAAACCCAATAAATAACAAGGGTGTTAGTAAATTGTAATTAAGCTTCACGAAATTCTCCTGAGGATTTCCTTGTTCACCTGCACCTTCCTCTGCGACAATACAAACCAAAGCAAGAATTTATTCATTGAAACGCAACCCATAAATAAAACATTAAACAGGAGAAAAACATGAATTTCTCGGTGGTTTTTCATAATTCTACAACCGATTCCTTACATAAATTGCATCTCCATATTATGCCAAAATAAAAAAAGAATATTTGCATCATCAATACACAATATAGAGTGTTCAAGGAATTAAACATATCAAATGAAGCACATAAGGGATTCATATAGCGGACTCCAGCTGAGATTGAAATGTAGTTGTTGGTCTATACATTAAAACAACCACAACAGCAAGTAATGCTTCTAAACAAGTTAGGAATGGCTATATGAATCCTCACTGAAACCATTACTTCACGCTAATATTATGCAGGTTTTGTAACGTTGGTTTATAAGATACATGAAGAAAACTTCACTCAACTAGAAAAAATCCATACATTTCCTTCATCATACATTAACCAATACACATAAATAACACACCACTACATACCTTTGCCCGACTCTGCCTTTTGATTATTCCCTTTGGGAACTTCTTTCCTGTCCTTTGGATAATAGTTCTCATAGTCTACAAAACCATAAATTCAATAGATAAGCAACAAAAACCATTATTAATTTCTCGAAAATGCTCAAATTATTCAAATCTATTCTCACTTCTTCTTTTTGGCCCTTCGCTACAGAAAAACCTCCGCAGCCTATGATTTGCAAAAACGGAATCGAGTTCCGACAAATTAGCCTTACTCAACCCCTGCTTTCCACTTCCAATAGACGTCAAATAGGTTCTCACGAACCTTAACCCGCCATCAACACGTGTAATGCAGGCGCCACGTGTTGCCATTTCATCCAGCACCGCTGACCTCACGCCATTTCCACCACCATAAACTAGTCCCTAAACCAAAAAAATCGAAAAAAAAAATTAAAAAAATTTTCAAAACATAATCTACATAAATAGAGCTATTAGTGAGCTTACTTTGTGAATATTGGACCGAGAAGACTTAGACAGCAAGCGGCCAATACGTGAAAGCATCATATTTTTGGCAATTCTCGTAACATGAAATGAACAATTTCAAAACCCTAGAAATTGATTATGAAACGGGTCCTTTGAAGCCAATTGATTGAAAATGTCACCAGAAAAGTTAACAACGGTCTACTATTAACAGATTTATAGGATCTTTTTTTATTTTCTTTTTTTGTGAATTACACTAGGCTATGGCATTTGGAGGTATAGTTTAGGTCGGATACTTGGCAGAATCAGTAACTTTGCGTGAACCGAGGAACAAGAAGAACCGGGAATGAACCGCCATCGTTAATTTGTCAATTTACTAACTTGACCTTGTTAGGGGAGCTTGTTTAACAGGTGATTAGGGGTATTTTTGTCACTTAAAGGATCTTCTTTTATGGTTGTAGGATAGGCCACAACTTTGTAATGAGATCCACTGACGAAAGCTGGACTTATTTAGGCCCATTTTTTTGTGACTATGGGCTAAAAGTTGGTTTATTGAAGAAGATATACGAATTAATTGCACCCATGGCCAGTTTTATTTGAGCTATATTCAGTGCTTTCGAATTATTTAAATTATAGTAAGTGTTGGCAAACTTCAGGAAAAAGCCTGTTTGTTATCTGTTTCTTTGCCAAAAGAAATAGCAAAGAAAGAAGAAAAAAAGTCTCAATCGTTCTACTCTGCGTCACAACACATCTGCATAAGTGTAGGCTGAAATATTGGCTAGCCTGTGCTTATGTTGAAGTAGTAAGACGTAGAGAAATACATTATTGAAGGTTTCTGGTAAAAATTTAAAGATGACAAAATGAGTTTGTTAGATTTATTCTTGTTTTGATAAACTAATGATTGTAATTTATTGTTTATGATATTTGAATCGTATGTTGCAAATTTGAACTTATTTAGAATAAAGTTGTTAAATTTGATATTGAATTGTTGATATTTGAAAAACAAATTAATATTTGTGGCAAAAATTTATTTGCTTGAACTTCATATACCCTAAGTTCATCCATATATATCTATACTTTGTGCATGAGTGCCTAAAGTTTAGTCATGTATGTAACTTCTCGGCTCATCGTATGTCTGAAGTTATTTTAAAGTGACTAGACTTGCAAATATTTATAAATCGAGGTTTGGCTTAAATAGGGACCCCGGAATCTGCTATATGTGCATTTAGCCCTTCATACATGTATACCCTAATTGTAGTTTGTTGGAACGAAAATAGAGAATAAATTTTTTTGAATTGTGATATAGAACCTGTAATACTCTATTATTCATGTTTTTTGTTGATTCTTTTTCACGAGAAATGAGTTCATAAAAGAAAAAATCAAAATGATAGAAAAATGAAGAGGTCCTTTCCTCGATCGTAAGATTTAGTTTTGTGATTTATTACATATAGTGTCTAGTTATATAATCTTTTCACATGAGATAGTAAAAAAGAAATTAACATAGGAGATCAATAAATAAATCATTAGACATTTATATGATCATTTCTAATATTTAAACTTTTAGTTACTCCTAAGAGATCATTTCCTTGACCCGTAAGCTTCCGTATCATTGCAATAGTTGCATTCAACCTTCTCAATTGTCTTTCATTCTTCTTTCTTTTCCCCAATTTCCTTGTCAATCACTTCGGGAGTGCTTCAAGTTGGACCTTTTATAGGAGTATCAAGTTTGATAATAAAAAAAAATATATATATAAATAAATAAGTTTGCATCATGATATATACAGTACAACTTATTACACTGGGCATTAATTTGTTTTCCTTGGACATGATAATATTGTAAAATTTACTAAGTGGATAACGGTATGAAAACAAAGTATTAAATAATAAAAATAAAGAGCAAAAACACACACAAGTTGTGCTATTTGAAACAAAAATATGATCATTTTCCACAAGGGAAAATTTTCATTCCATGAGTTTTTCGATCTAACAAACTTTGCAAGCGTTTGGACCCACAATTTATTTTGCTAAATCCCATTATAACAATTTTCCTACAACAATATATAGTCTATTATACTTACAATTATTTGCTAGAAGAACTAATTATTTGACCAAGAAAATGAGGGAGAAGTTGGTGGAGACGAATATGAGCACGATGAAGAATACGAACTTGTGGGCTTCATAGATGGATTTCTAACCACTAATGGAACCATATCTTCAAGTAACCCTTGTGAGCCCATTATGCCAAAGCCCAACTTCTGTTCAAAGACTACAACTGGGCTTGGATTAACACATTTTGGGCTTTCGTCAATTTCGCTTGCATTTTCAAATTCTTCGTTCTGGGCTTTTGAATTGGCTAATTTGGGCTTTTTATTGGGCTGCTCAAGAAATTGAGTTGGATCGAGTGTGAGAAATGGATAAGCGAAATGGAGGTGTAGGCCTTCGTAAGTGATTATGAAACTGTCCGGTTCATCGCTGGACCGCTCCACTTGCTTTTTCGCCCCACACCTTGGATTAGTGCATTTGTAGTAGCTCCTGTTGTAAAACAATTTAATAACATCAAAAGGCAATTCTGATAATTTTTTTTTATTTTTTTTCAAATAGTTTATAAGTATAAAAACTTTGATTTGTTGTATCTTTTATGTAGAGGGTTAATAGATAGTCATGCTTTTCTTTTCAATACCTGTAATATTAGGGTAGTCTTGTATTTTTTTATTCGTAGATTTCTATCATTACTTGATATTTCTTTTGCTTTGATTTTCGAGGATTATCAGAGACAACCTCGCTACCTTCTTAAGGTAGGGGTAAGGTTTACGTACATACTAGCCTCTCTAGACCCCACTTGTTGGATTACATTGGATTTATCATTGTTATGTATTTTTTATTTCAAAAAATATTAATAATAAAGTAATATTTGAATAAATAAATAAATAAATGTGTTAGACCTTGAAACTTCAAACTTTGTCATACTTATCGATTATATCATTTTAAATATAATTCTACCTATTTTCTAATGGCAAATGCAATGGCTTGGACTGACCATTCCATAGTGTTGGAAAGGCAATAGAAACAAAACTCTTTTTTCTAACAAGAAGAAAATGAGGCAAAAATACATATGAGATATACCTGGGATATGGGCTATTCTTAATTGATTTCTGGCCATATTTTCTCCACTTATAGCCATCGTCAGCCATTGCATTACCACAAGCCTTTACTCTCAAAGTATATTTAGTCTCATGAGTCTCCTGCTTCCTCATCATCAAGTTCAAGCCTCTTTCCAACCCAAAGGCTCTGCAGTATTTGAAGAAAATTCATGTTCATTACAAAGGAAAAAAAAAAAAGGAAACAAAGATTTGCTTTAATTAACTTGAGTTAATAAACTGGAGATTCGAGCATAGAGTCGTTAAGTAGTTGGACAAGACAAGGATTTAAGTTACTATAGATTGACACTGGAAATTTTTTCACGTAATCAGTATATTATTTAACATGTTATAACAAGTATTATCTTTATTCATAAAAACATGCTATAGCAAGTTAGCTTACCAATTAATGTTTAATACTATAGAAATTAAGTATGTGATATATTCTTTACACTGTCATTGAATATAACTTATTAACTCGTCAGAAAAACATCATAAGAGAATTCAAACCTGGCATGTGAAACATCATGAGATTGAATTCCATAGCTTGTCATTGACAAACCACTCTCTGTATCATCCATGTTTGACCCTGAGGAAACTGCAGAAATATTGAAGCTCTTTTTTACAAGTGAATTATCACTTGAAGAAGAGTAGCTAGTTGAATTTGAATCTTGAGGGGTTAAAAATAATGGTGATTCATTATCAAGAAGTTCTTTTATCAACTCATCTTGATAAGTCCATGAATTTTTTAGCTCCTCTACTTCCTCCATTGCCATTTCAATACTAGTACACACTAGCTAGCTTTTAGATTTATTGGTAACAAAAGGGGTTATAATTAAGAAATTGAGGAAAAGGTGAAGGAGAGTGGAGCAGATGAAGGGGAAGTTCTTGATATTTTGTTTGTGTTTGCCTTATTCTGTTATGGCTCTACTACTACTAAGTTATAAAGCTATTGTTGGTAGTTGATGTGCTTTATGTATATATATATACTATAAATTTAAAGAGATAAGGTATCCAGAATCTCTATGTTCTATTTTTTTCTTATACACTTTCTTTATATGTGTCATTCTTACAATACCTGGGAATATTTTCAATTCCAATGTATAATATAATAAGGATGTACATTCTAAGCACAAGGTTATTTCAAATTAACTTGACCTTACTTTCAAATTAATAAATATTCTATTTTTTTTTGTATTCTATTTTTCCTTTTTCTCTGTTTCCTAGAAGAAAAACTTAGCCACTTCTATTCTCTGTGGTCATAAAAATTACCACAGTATTATTGTTTTTTTAAAAAAAAAATTACACTTGAGCTGTCACAATTTTTATTGAAGATACTGAACTGCTACTTTTCTTGTCAGCCCGATGCACTAGGCTCCCGCTATGTACGAGATCCGGGGAAGGGCTGGACTATAAGAGTCTATTACTCACAGTTTTACTCTGCCTTTCTGCAAGATGATATTTCTATGACTCGAACCCGTAACCTCCTAGTCACGTGACATCAATTTTACTGACCAGTTACTTCCCTTCGAACTGATTTGCTGAATTCTCTAATCATTCTATCTTGTATATTTGTCCTGCTTTGAATAAAAGTGGACGTAGGCCACCTGAACCATGACTTGTGTTTGGTGTATATGTGAACAAGAGTCAACCACTAAAGAAGGATTTGAAAAGATGCTATTGCAATACTTAATTGGAACAAATTATTGGTCCTGTATTCCTTTGTCTATTTTAGGAAAGGTTCTCACGGGTAGTTGAATACCAAATATATTGGAACCTGATGTTAGATTAACTTATATGACAATAATTGATTCCATAATGGAATTCCAGTGATAGCAGAAATACAAGCTTTCAGCTAGTGCTGCTCTAGAATATAAAGTAGAGGTTTAATTTTTTTATTCAACAGCAGGAGGAATAGGGAATGACTTGCACATTTTCGTAATTTGTCTCAAAATCACTCTTTCTGTCTCAAAATAATTAATCCTTGAATGGTCGAATGATTTTATTGTCCTAAACAAAACAAGTGAGTCATTCTATAACTTAGAATGATCATCCATGGGATTAGCTCGTGTATATAGGAACTGCTTCTTATCCTTTACCTTATTCTTATTCACATAATGATCCCTTTTTCTTTTTCCTTTTCCTTTTCAGTTGTTATCCAATTTAATGATAATCAGGGCAACTGGATGCTATATATTGTATCCGACTCTAATTGGGCATTAAAGGGAGATAAATAAACAAATAGAAAAAAGGAAGGCATCAAGAATTAAACAGATCAGCGGAAGAAAATACAGTGATAGAATTAAATAATAACAATTGTTAAAAATCTAGGGGAAAAAAATAAGTTATTGCATATGTATCTGTTACCAAAATTTTAGGAGATATAATTAATTTTTGATTTTTCTTGCACTAAAATGTAGGAGATTTTTTTTTTTCAATAGCTTCCTTATTCCTAACTCTTGGAGCATTATCTTGACCAATGCCAAGTAACTTATTATTACGCTGACACGTGGCTTAATGTGAATACGTTTTGAATTAATTTTAAAAAAATAAATTTACACACTTGAAAACTGACACAATAGAATAAAATTTAAAACTAACAAAATAATATATCGTCTATATTATATTAAAAAGAGAGTAGTGGAGAAAGATATTAAATAAAATAATATGCTAATACAAATTTATATTAATAATGTAATAATACTGAACATTGGAGAACAAAAAAGTTATCGATAACTATACAAGTCTCTTTTTTATTTAATAGATATTTTGTTATTGTTTATATTGTATTGATAAATGAGATGGCAATTAAAATTTATTAAAGCAATACAGTCTAATATGTTCAAACAATCTCGATCACAATTTAATTAATATTTTATAATATTTGATCACGCATCGTGTGAGTACAATTACTAATTAAATAATAACAATTATGGCTCAGTTTCAAATTGAATTGATAATGTGAAGTTTCACTGAATATATCACTTCATTTATAATTTTACAAAGCTACACATGAAATGGAGAACAGCTAAAGAGAAATGACTACTCAAGATCTATAAAAGAAGCCAATAGAAGAAATAATATGTAGATATTTTTCCGTTTTTCATGCATTGGGATATTCTAGAAACAGAATAAAACAGGTTTAATCGTATTTTACGAAGGAAAAAAATGTTATCACACAATAATGGACATTGGATGCATACGCGTACGTTTGCAATTCCATTCGTTTACCTTTTGGTTTCCAATATAATCTGAAGTGGAGGAGTCAAAGTTCATTCTTCTTTTAATCTTTGGTTAGAATATAATCCATATCCTGGTTACCAAAATTTTTGAGAATCAACAAACTATAGATGAACACTTGGACATATCTTTGTTCCTTCCTTGACACACTCTCAAATGTTTTAATGTCCTAATAACTGTAGCTCTCCTTTTTGTTCGCAACCCGATATACAAAACATTTCGCATTCATATAAGAATAGGGAAAGGGTCACAGCCCCTAAAGATATAATGTAGACATAACCTACCCTTTTATGCAAGCATTAATGTCTCCTTCTATGATTCGAATCCATAACGTATAGGTCACACAAAAACAATTTATTATTGCTCTAATGTTCCCTTTCCGAGGCTCATGTATTCCTCAATAAAGGACCTCTACACTCCCTTCCATTTCAACCTACCAATGCGAAAAAGAAGATTTGTACTGTTTTAAGACTTGATAGAAAGGAATAAAAGTGAATAAATAAATAAAGATTTTTAATCTAGCCCGTATCTAACTTGAAACTAATCCGTTGTACATATACAGCGTACCGAAAGATAAGATTCCACAAATCATGATTTTTCTTCCACCCTAGCCAAATTTGCAAGTTAATACATGAGGTCAAGAGTGGTGGCCTGATTAGTGCTCAATCACAGCGATGCATGTCTATACTTGTATAGCCTGGGTTATAGTCAATAATAACGTACTCCTAATGCATTGATCAAGCTTAACATTTTAATTGTTATGCATGGTCTTAACATAACAATAAAAGAAATCTAATGAGCACTCTAAGGGTGTGGCCTAGTAGTCAAGATGCAAACAGAGGCGGAACCGGGATTTGAAGTTTATGGGTTCGGAATTTTAATTCTTTTAAGTTACTGGATTTCTAAATTAATAATTTGTTCATATTCAACGGATTTCTTAAGATAAATACAAAGTTTGGACCAATGCTACTGGATTCAGTCTGACCCGCTACTGAAGTGCTAGCTCCGTCCCTGGAGGAGGCGAACTATGATGTCTTATGTTCAAATCTCATACTTATGTTGATAAAAGAAAACAAATGCTCGATAGAATAATCAAGGTAGTGTGCACAAGCTAGCCTGATCACTAACGTTATTAAAAAGATATTCAAATGAATCTCCTTATAAGGCATTTCTTTTATAAGCTTAACGTGGTTAGGTTGATTTTAACAAATGATAATACTATATTAACAAAATGACTGACTTCTTTGACAAGGGCTCAAAACAATCAACTCAACATTTAATTCAAACTTTTATGTGTATGAGTCAACCCCAAATGCATCCAAGAAGTGGTTTGCTTCAAAATCAGGTAAAACTTTGTTCCTATATAGAGTTGACTTTTGCTTTGAGAGTCCCCAAAATGATAATTTTGAGAGGCCCTAATGTGGGTGGGGGGGGTGGTGGTTATTTGGATAGTGACTTATTTGTGTGTATTTTTGAGGAGGGACAAAATATGGGTTAACTGAACATGAAAGGTGGAGCTGTTAAAACAAATGCCAAAATTTTGGTGTCAGCAAAATTCCAAGTAGCCCGTGACCAAATCTTGGTGGAGTTTTTCACAAAAGTCAACTCCTTTTTTGGCTATTACTTTAATCTTGGTCACTATATGATGGAACCAATCAAGTTCGAAGGGTCGGTGTTTTTGCCTTGTGTTGTTTAGTGTATTCACCAATCAAATAATTGATTGCGCAACAAACTTAACTTTCATCTAGTTAAATTGTGAAACAAAAAGAAAAAACGAAATAGAAATATTTGATTACTTGGGCGGCTATGAATGATATATGCCAAATATATGATTTGGCGTTTTACTTTCTATTCTATACCCTAGTTGTATACTCTCAATTTGATACGACATATCAATTTAGCATGGAGTTGAAAATTATGAACCTTGCTCAAGTCTGACATAGACACAAAAATAAAATCTCATGTCTTAAACGTAAATAAGAGACCTTCTTTGAAGCATCGGTGACATAGATTTGACCAATTCAGGATAACAGCACTATGTGTTTAGCCTCAATCTGTGGCCCAGGCTACAAATCTGACCTGTCCTCAATCTAAAATGAAATGTCTATTAGCCTACTTGGTACCCTACTGAAAATAATAAATTTGGATTCGTGGAGTTGAAATAAGTATTGGTTTTCTTTTGGATTTTGTTTTGGAAATCACTAAATCTGTTGGATTGGTTTTCGAAGAATTGGTCCTAGAATACACGAATT
>MCJB01051954.1:8003-24457 GCA_002018475.1 Nicotiana obtusifolia
ATGGGGTAGGGTAGGCGGGGTGGGGTTGGTAGGTGGGGAATATGGAAAAGAATTTTGAAAATATTTTCCGATCCAATTGGAGGAAAATGAGTTCACGAGGAAAATGTTTTCCAAAACATTTAACCCAACCAAACATGGGAAAATTGGACAATATTTTCCGGAAAATGTTTTCCGTCATACCAAACACACCCTAAAGGGAAAAAGAAAGAATTCTGGAGGGAAATTTTTTTATTCATTTGTCGTGATTCTAGTGCTGGAACTCATGCTTATCCATTGATGCATTTCAGATCGAGCGTGACACAAATGGGATGTTGCAGTGCCATCCGTATCCTAATGAATTTGTAGACTTGTCTAAGCCATGTCCACATTGTGCTTTTTTTATGGGGTTGCAGAGGAAACAGGGTGTAAAAGTGCAAGAAGGACAGCAGTTTGATATTCGTGGCACAGTTGATGAGTTTAAGCAAGATGTAAGCATGTACACTTATTGGAGACCAGGCATGGATATCTATGTATCTCATGTTCGGAGGAAGCAAATTCCTCCTTTTGTCTTTCCAGATGGGTATAAGAGACCACGTCAATCTAGGAATACAAGTCATAGTACTCCTGAGAAAGATGCTAGAGGCTGCATGTCTCCTGAAGAAAGGCATCCGAAGAGGAAGCAGGTAGCTGAAACAGTTGGTGTAAGTTGGGGAAAACTAGGGAAACGTGCTTCTATCAGTCCGCAAAGGATAGGCTCTGTTTCTCCTCTAGGTGGTTCTAGTAGGTCTGATGGATCATCACAGATAATCGTTTCTGACGAGTCGCAGAAGGAGCTCGAGAGTTCTTGCCTACTGGACAGTTCTGATGATAATTCATTACATAGGTGTAGCAGAAACTATGCCTCTCTGAGTGCCAGTTCCATTTGTGCACCTGATAGTTTAAATTATACAATGTCAAGGAATTCCACTTTATCCGGACTTCCCAGAGAAGTTGATTTAGATAGTTCTAACACAAAATCCTTCCCGAGCCAGGAGATGCTTAGTCCGTTCCAAGACATTTGCACTAGAAATGTCCAAACTTTTCAGGTGTTGCAGAATGATGAGAACGGGGAGATTTTGGGATTACTTCATCAGGATAATGCTGGGCAGCTCAATGAACCAGGTGTTCAGACTGGTTGCGCAGAAAGAGGTGCAAGAGTGCCTGTATCAAATTCCAACATTCAGAACCTCACTTGCGAGGTGAGTCTCTCTGTTTGCGTGTTTCGGCTCTTGAATTGTAGCTGATGGCAGTGATTTATGGAAGTGTTGAAGATAGTGAGAGCTAAGAGTCCTTTCAGGGTGATGTAAGCTTGGCTGACCGGATTTCACAACTAGGGGATGGATGTTTAAGTGGGAATGGAGTCTTGGGTAATGGCTTGGCCGAGAATTCACAGGTGGAGCGCAGAAGTCTCTGGTCTAATTTTTACCAATTTTTCATCAAAGCTATACTGCATATATGAGTTTCTGTTATTACTGTTCACATGCCTATTTTCCAGTGTTCAATCTCATTTTCTTTTTGTTAAGGTTATTATGACTATTGAAGAGCTGGTCATATCATCAGCTGTGTAGTGGACAATTCATGAAATTTTGGGGTCTTTGATTGTGAGCATGTCGAGACTATCCCAATCTTGAAAATACAAGAGCTGGGGAATATGTCATGATCTTGGATTTATGATTGGACTATACTCGGCTCCTCGAAAAGCAATGTTTTTTATCATCTGTTTTTGTTTTGAAAAATCATTAATTGAATTTGATGGTTTTACGCACGTGTCTCTGACCAATACATGCTGGTGTGTTCTGCTAGCTTCCTACTTCCCTAGTTAGCTATGAAACATGTATAGTACATGGTGTGCTAAGAACTGCTCTGCATCTGGCTTTATATTTGGTATATTTTCAGGATGGAGAACTTACTCATTGTTTGTCGTTTTCTGTTTTCTAGCCAAACCATTCTCTCGCAAGGGCAATGGAATCGCAGGATGGGGCAAGCTCAGAGGCTGTGCAGGAGCCTGCAATAAGGCATGTGTTTCTGTGGCCCTGTGTTTTATGATTTGATAGGCTATGTTATCTTTATGCTTTCTTGCTTTGTTCCTGTCGTGGTTTCTTTCTAGTAGGTGGAGTCTGGAATCAACAGCTTGAATTTGGGTAGGCGTTCCAAAGATTGCGTGTTTCAGAGCTAGTGCGTTTTTGAAAATGGTTGCTCGGAAGATGGTTGGTGAGGTGTTTGGATTAGTTCAAGCTCACATTTTAATGTGAGAAGAGGTTGCAGATTATGGCGTGTGGATTTGTCTTCAGGCTCACTTTGAAGTTGGATGAAGATGAGAATCTGTGCCTTTCTAATCCCCCCTCCCCTAAAAATACCAAAAAAAGGAAAAAGAGGAAAAAAGAAAAAAGAAAAAACAGGAGCCGTGCCTGCAGTGGGTCTTCAGTTGAAGCTAAACCAGTGTCCTGCTTATTGCTGCAGTCAAGAGCCAGCGCCGAGAAGAGACCGTGTATACATTGTGGTTGCAGTCTGCTTCATTTGTTCAGAACCAAAATCGCTTGTGAATGTTTAAAAGGGAAAAAAGAAAGTGTAAAACAGGATAGAGGCTACTTTTTCTATTTTGAGGGTCTAGAAAAGACTTATTTCCTTATATTGTGATGTAGGAAACCTTAGTCTTCGTAGGTGGTACTCCTTTGTTTAAAATTTTTATTACCCGACAAGATTATAGTAAAAATATCTGGTATCTTTGTAGTTACTTTTTCTCATAGTCTTATATTACGTGCCTGTAACAGAAACTTCCTCTTTACAGAGTCCTGACATCTTCTGGGGGTAAGGTATATTCTTAGCAGTCTATATTCCTATGTGAATGGAGATATTATTATGCTACTTCCCTCGATCCAGATAAAAGAATCTGGTAAAATGAGAGTCGTGCCCTCCTCTCATCCAAAAGGTCTACAAAATAAGGCGACGGATTGCCCCACTTGACAAATCCTGACCTTCGATGCTTAGACGGGAAAAGAGGTCACAAGCTAAGTCCATAAACCTTCAGTTCCTCGACAAAAATGACTACATCCAAATATCTGACTGGGTAAACAGTCCAACATACTGTACAAATGCGGAAGCATTTTAATTAATTTACAAGTAGTGATCAAACAGGAGCTGCTGATGAATGATGGCACCAGCAAAAAGTCTTATCTGGGTAGAGGGGCCACGCGAGTGCTTAATTCCAGAGTGCTCAAGAAACATAACATCTTTCATAGTGGGTTTCCATCTCTTGAATCTTAGGAGAGCCATCAGAATACTGTATGTATCCAGGAATGAAATATTCTTTTTTTTTTTTTTAGTGAAATAGGATTTGCTTTTCCTCGTCCTATTTTACTTCTGATCCAATGATGAGTATATCTTCGAGAGCTTCTGTCCATATCGTAATGTTTCTTAGGAATTGCTCGCGTATAGCACGACGAAAGTGTTAGTTATAAATTACCACTTCAATGTCCTGATTTGAAAGACGGACCAACTCCACAAATAAAAAAGTGGAGGGATCTGTGAAATTGATTTGGTCTGGTCCAAAAGGAACTAAGAGTAACAACATGCTCCAACTTAATGTTACTCAGTGGCACTATAGTCTACACATAGTCTTAGAGTCAGTTTACTCGGATTATATTGGCATTTTCGAGTACTTGCAGTTTTCCACTTTCTGATTATCTCCATCTCCATAACTAGTATGCATTTCCCTCAGTGAAATAATTGATGCTCCGAAGGGCCAATATGGCTGTTAAAATCCAAAAATAAACTAAGAAATACATTATTATAGTATTTTCTATCCTTAACTTACAACATGCTCAAACTTGTACTTAGTGGCACTATTCTATAGACCTATATTTTATGGTCATTTTACAAAGACTCAGATTACACTGGCATTTTTCACTTTCAGACTATCTGTAATATTACACTGTGGAGATTATTAGACCATCATCACTATCATCAATTACCTTATTAGAATTAATACGCTTGTAACTTGCAATGTACTTTTCGCTGTTGTTGCCAAGGAGGGGTGCAACATCATACTCTTTATCTGGTGATTTTCCTGCGGAATCCCTGAAGTTCTTGCATCGATGAAGTATCTGCAAAACCTCTTTCATGGTAGGCCTACTTGAAGGTAAGTTGCTCGTGCATATAAGCCCGAGTCTGAACACAGTTCTCATTTCTTCCAAATAACATGCTTCCTTGATCTCTGAATCTAACATATTATCGATAGCATTGTTCCCTTCTCCGTGCTGCTTCCATGCCCATTCTGCAAGGCTCATATGCTCTTCCCCGAAATTTGGTTGTCTTCCTGTCACTAGCTCCAATAGTACCACTCCGAAGCTATAGATATCAATCTTCTCGTTCACTTTCGTTGTATAAGCATACTCTGTAACCAAACAAATCAAATTCATCGTTAGTCGTACTTGTGATAATGTTAAAGAAATTGAGGCAAAGGGTTCATTGCAGAAAAAAAGTTCAAGTTTGGATTTTGCTTTACCTGGAGCAATATAACCAAATGAACCAGCAACAGCAGACATGGTGTGAAGCTCTTCTTTCTTATGTAAGAGCTTAGCCAGGCCAAAATCAGCAATTTTTGCCTTGAATTCAGAATCCAACAAGATATTGCTGGATTTTACATCGCGATGAAGGATTGGTGGAGTGCAATCATGGTGCATGTAGCAAAGTCCTTGAGCCGATCCAATGGCAATCTCCAATCTTGTTGGCCAATCCATGGCTTTATTATTCAATGAACTTCTCTTCTTTCCATGAAGCCATCTATCAAGACTGTGATTTACCATGTACTCGTAGACAAGTAACTTTGAATCCTCGCTCGAAATACAACACAATAACTTGACTATATTGGAATGTCTAATTGATCCCAATATCTGAACCTCAGCCAAGAATTCTCTCTCGAGCCTGTAGTCTACTTTCCTATCACTCCAAATCCTCTTCACAGCAATGTATTCATTCAATCTCCCAATGCAAATTTTGTACACCTTTCCTGATCCGCCACTTCCAATCATGTTATTTTCAGTCAAACTTGACAAAATGTTTGCCTCAGTGAAATCCAACCTCTGGAATGAAGTCAACTTCCAACTTGCAACATCGCGCTTATGCTTCTTCCTCTTGTAGTCCCTAACCATGAACAAGGTCGATAGGACAGTAAACAGGAAAACAGCGATAGCAAGGACTAGAATCAGGGCTAGAACTCTATGGGACAATCTTTTGGAATTGCTGACTTTGGCATTACAATTTGGAAGATATGGAAGTGAGTTGCTGGTACAAAGGTTGGGATTGTTCAAGAAACTGTTTTCAAAGGCTAAGTTAGCAAATGCATCCGGGATTTTTCCTGTAAGTTGATTGGAAGATAGGTTGAGGCTAGTTATCCTCTTTACACCTAATTGAGGTGGAATTGGACCTGAAAATTGATTCTGAGACAAATCTAGAGCAACAAGATCAGGAATTAAACCTATAGCTGCTGGAATTTTGCCAAAGAGTTTGTTCCTAGCAAGATCCAAAATTGTCAAAGATTTCCATGATGTTATATTTGCTGGAATTTCTCCGGACAACGAATTCCCATCGAGCTCCATGCGAGTTAGCTTAGAAAGACTAGTTAACTCCACCGGAATCTGCCCCGAGAACGAATTGTTACTCGCCAAAAGTACAACCAAACTAGTCCAAGAAGATATTCCCACTGGAATTTCACCTGAAAACTTGTTGTTATAGATCTCCAACCGCGTAAAATTGGATGCAACTTTGCTCGGCAACTCCCCGGAAAACAAGTTATCATTCAATAACAAACTTGTCATATTAACCAAAGTCCAAACACCAGATGGAATTTCCCCAACAAACTGATTCTTATAGAGCTGGATCGTACGTAAAGTGGAACAAGCTTCTAACGATTTTGGTATTTCACCAGATAAATTGTTGACATAAGCTACCACACCAAAGAGATTCCCTTTAGCACACAAATGCTGAGGTAAATTTCCAGTGAACAAATTCTGTGAAACTTCAAAAGCTTCTAGCTTTGAATGAAGTCCCATTTCAGATGGTAAACTCCCATTCAATTTATTCCTGAACACTTTGAATTCCTTCAAAGTTGGAATCTTGGCTATGCTTTCTGGAATTTCTCCATATAACTCGTTTGAAAACAGATTCAGAATCTCTAACTGTTTCAATTCTCCAAAACTTTCAGGGATTTTCCCAGTCAACCTGTTATTTGAAATATCAAGTTCAATCAAATTTGACAACTTATTAGTCTCAGGAATCAAACCCGAAAGCTGATTACTGTACAAGTAAGCATATGTCAAATTCTTTAACAAGAACAATCCAGATGGAATTTCTCCTTCAAGATTGTTATAAGCCAAATCAATATGCTCAAGACTTTGAAAATTCCCGAAACTTTCAGGAATTTCGTCAATCAAATTCGCCTGTCTCATCCAAAAATACTTCATTTTCTTCAGCTTCTCAAACTCCGGCGGTATTCTCGCCGGAGAAAACCCATTAAACGCCAACCCCAGATTTTCAAGATTGGCTAAATTTCCGATTTCTGCCGGAAATGTTCCATCAAACAAGTTCATATGCAAGTACAAGCTCTCCAACTCCGTTAAATTACCGATCATCGGCGGGATATCTCCGGTGAAGTTGTTACCACCCAAATCAAGATACTTGAGTTTCTGAAGCCGGTGAATATCCGCCGGAATGGGACCCACAAAATAATTCTGAGAAAGGTCCAAGTGTTCAAGACTTGAACAGTTGTATAGAAAAGTTGGAAACTTTCCCGGGAGAAAATTCAAAGCAAGATTGAGAAAAGTAAGATTTTTGAGGTCACAAATGGAACTTGGAATTTCGACAGTGATGTCTTTTTCCTGAAGTGTTATTCCGGTGACTTTTCCGTCATCGGAGCATTCAATTTCCGGCCAATCACACGGCGAGGAAGTAGAGTTCCATGAGCTGAGTGATGATGGGTTTCCCCATTGACGCTTTATCTTCAGTAGAATATCACGTTCATTGATGGCCGGAGATTGTGAATTTACCAAAATGGGTATGAAGTTCAGCAGCAGTATGAGGTAAACGGACTGCTTCCCGGTGGACATCCCGGTGATCATGCCGGTCGGAAAAACGAGGGGGGAAATTATGGGTTGATTTTTGAGTCTTTGGTCAACATTAGAGTGTGAACAAAAAGACAATTCCACAAAATTTAATATATAGATAGGGGGTAAAAGAACAGAGCATCATCAAATTGATTAAAATAACTAAGTGGGAGAGTAAAATAATGATTCTAATGAAGCTTCCATTGAGCTGCCTAACATACAAAAAGCTTCGAGATTTGGGTCCTCTTTTTGTCTTTAGTTTGACTATTGAAAAGTTTTCAGCTCTAAGAGCTCAGCGAACTGTGCGTTAGCCGTCCAACCACCCACAAATATAAATGTTTGGAGTTGCACTTACAATTTTCTACTTCTTTATATCCGAATACTAAAATACATTTTGATATAGATTTAGTTGAAACTTGAAATTTTTTTAAGTTGTGTTGAAATTTTTAAAGTTAAGTTATGTTATTATTTAAAAAAAGTTAAAATTTTGTGAGTGGAAGAAAAAAATTTCACTTAAGAACCGACCTAAACTAGTTTTTAAGAACTTGAAATACTTTTGCAAAATTTCTTCAAAAATTGATTATATTTCATGAACAAATAATATTTTAAATTTAGTGTAATCCCACAATAGGGTTCTAGATAGGGTAATATATACGCAGCCTAATCCCTATCTTATGAAGATAGAGAGGCTGTATCTGGTAGACAAACGAAAGCTTAGTCGTTTAGATAAAATAAATTTGCTTTAAACTCATCACTATTGCTTCGTTAAATGGAATATTAATTAAATAGAACTTTTAAAAGAGAAATAACTGGTATTTATAAGCAAACAAGACTATTAAATAACTTTCTTAAAATATGTGAAATCATTCTTAAAAGACAGATAATATGAGATGAATATAGTATCAAATTTCTATTTGTTCTAACTTGTTTGGTAACTTTTATTTATCAAGGTCAATTTGATCAATATTTATTAAAGCTAATTAGATAATATTAGAGAATTACACAAAAAGCACTAGAAGTTAGAATTTTGTCCTAATATCAAAACAAGGAAAGTAATATAAGTTGCAGTACTTAAAAGTCCCAAATATTTATACAACTTATAATTCATGAAAACAGGGAGTAGCTCATAATATCTACTTGTAAAGTAACGAAGACATGTTTCAACTGTTAGTCAAAGTTGATTTGTTTTAACTTTCTAGAAACAAAAATCGATAAATATATTGAGACTGCAAAAAGCATAATTTTTAGTCCGAAGCAAATTAATAAAACTCTTCTGTCTTCCAATTCTTCTTTAGGTGTTCCTTTAGTATCTAGAAACAGCATTGCAAGAAATAGTTCAGTTTTATTTTTAGAAAGTCTTAGTAAATTTAATTATAAAATATCTAAGAGTATGAGATAGAAGCAGAGAAGTCTCAAATATTCGTAGATATTATTATGATTAATAAAAAGAGAGTTGGATTCATCTCATCTAACCTGAAATATTATTCAAATTTGGTTTTGCTAGGCAATAAAGTCCAAAAGCTTTACTTATTTTTATCCACAAATCAAAAAGTGCACGCGGTCGATCTAGAGGGGGCTCACTAGTCTACAACAACTAATGCAAGTATTTGCCAAAAAAAGAAAGAAAAAAAGGTAATTCTTATAGGAAGGAGTATATCTTTCTAACTAACCTGACCACAAAAAAGATGGTGTATAAAAGAAAAATCTAATTAATTTAATCATGATATTAAACTCCCTTTGGGTATAGATTTTGGTTTTATTTTTTTAAATTTTTTTTGAAAATATTATTTGTTTATAAACTATGATAATGTTTTGGGAAAAAAAATTTCAGAAAATTTTAAATTCCACGGTTTTTGGGTGAAATTGTTCTTCCACTCACAAAATTTCAACTTTTCTTCCAATAAAATGCATGTCCAAACTCAACTTCAATTTTCAAAAATTATTTTTCAATACAACTTCAAAAACTCTTTTTTCAAATTTTACTCAAATCTATGTCCAAGCGCTAACTAAGTAAGAGACAGTGATGATTCATAAAATTAATTCGTTTAGTGAAAAAAAAGTTGCTAAAATAGTTATTATCAATAACTCTTTTGAAAATTTTATAAAATCAAAGTATATAGCTAGCCAATTATGTAGTACAAACAAGCCAAGATTGTTATTTCAGGCGGGGCAGATTTAGGGGATGGATGGGTTCACCGGAAGCTCCTTCGCCGGAAAATTATACTGTACATATAAGGCATAATTCATTTTGTGCCTTTATATATTTTTGAATCTCTTTGTCACAGTCCAAAAGTATAGCTAAGTAGTCAAGAACATTCAGCACCTTTGTGAAGTTATTAGTTAATTTCCCATTATTTTTTTTAATTTTTAACTTTTTCTTTTTTGTAACTCCTTAGCAAAAATTCTGTCTCCGATAGAGAACCGCATTTATCGATAAACACTTTATTTTTCAATGTGAAAATTTTCAATGCAAAATTCGGATTTGGTCGAACTCAGGTAAATGAGAAACCAACAACTAGGGTAGCTAAATACAAATGTTAAAAATTGACAAATAATAACTCTAAAAGAGTCTGCATTTATTTTTGTTCCCTAATCTTTCTCATAAGGATCATCTCATGTGGACCCTCTTAAGAGTTAGTACTTTTAAGACATGGTCTCAGTCGTGCAAAACCAGAACTCTTAAACGTTGAACTCCACCCTTAAAAGCCAACTACTAGTTTACTACTAAACAAATCTTTAGTAAGTTAAGAATTGCTGTTATAGACTTGTAGTTGTTGAAATTTTAGCCTTAAATAACTTCTAAGTAGGATTTAAATCTCACATAAAGGTTTTTATTCTGTTTTCTTTCTTTTACTATTAATTATATATATATATATATATATATATATATATATATATATATATATATATTTGCAATAAATTTTCAAGATATGAATATTTAATTGCAATCACAAAAATAAAAGAAATATAATTTTATTGATAAATAATTATGAATACAATTTTATTTATTCCCTTGATCTATTTTCTCGGGATTGTTCTCCATGATACGAGGGATTAAGCAACGTATTGTGACGACCCGACCATTCGTCTCATGAGTTACCGCTCCGTTTTCCCCATTTCTACCTTATTATGCTTCGTTATCAGTGTTTTATGTAATCACGTTGAATAGTTTGCGTTCGGAGTAGATGTGCTAAGAAATGAGACACTTAGTCTCTTTCAAGAAGGTTTAAGTCGTAAAAGCCAACAGGGATGTTGACTTATGAGTTAGAGGGCTCGGATGCGAGTTCCGACGATTCGGTTAGTTTTGGGAGGTGGTTTAAGACTTAGGAGCGTGATCGGAATTAGTTTTGGAAGTCCCGTGTAGAATTAGGCTTGAATTGGTGAAGTTGGAATTTTTGGCGATTTCCGGTTGATAGGCGAGATTTTGATCCGAGGGTCGGAATGGAATTCGAAAGTTGCTGTAGCTTCGATATGTGATTTAGGACTTGTGTGCAAAATTTCAGGTCATTCGGACGTGGTTTGATTGGGTTTAGATCAAAAGAGCGATTTAGAAGATTTTTGAAATCCTTAGGCTTGAATCCGGAGCGAGTTGGTGTTGATAGGTTGTTCTGAGCGTTCCGAAGGTCGGAACAAGTTTGAATAATGTTATGGGGTAGGTTGGTATATCTGGTTGAGGTCCCAGCGGCCTCGGGTGAGTTTTTGGGTGGTTCAACGGACTATTTCATCGTTGGAAAGAAAAACTTGCAGAAAAACCAGATGCCGAGAATGCGGTCGCATTTCTTGAATGCGGACCGCATATCTCTCAAAGAGATCGCAAACCCAGCCAGATTTCTGGGCAAAGTTCATGTCAGAAATGCGGTAGGAAATGCGGTCGCATTTCTAACATGCGGACCGCAGATCTTACATTAAAATTGCAGAACAACAGTGTTTTGGGCAAAAATTAACGACAAGAATGCGGTAGAGAATGCAATTGCATTCTTGAAATGCGGACCGCAAACCGTGCTTCGTGCTGAATTGCGGTGAAAGGCTAGGGCTACCTTTGCGATGGTCGTGTCAAATATGCGGACCGCATATCTGTTATGCGACAGATATGCGATCGCATATTTGGCCTGACAGGGGCGTTTTTGTCTCGATTTTTGACCCTTTTATAAATAAGAAACCACTGCCCATTCGCCATGCAAAACTCATTTTCATTACCCACGAAGAGAAACACCTCCAAACACCCCAAAATCACAGCAAATCAATCTTAAGACTATATCCAAAGGAGATTTTCTTGGACAAATTCTTAAAAGAAAGAGTTTTGGCCATCTTGAATATAGTTGGAGCCATAGAACTTGGATTGCAACTAATCTTGAAGGGATTTTTGGAAGATTTTCAAGGGAAACATCGGGGTAAGTGTTCCTAACTCAATCTTGGTCAAATTACCCAAATTTATGGCTATTCTAGTATGTAATTGGTGATTTAAGTTGGAAAATTTGTGGAAAACCCTTAAGCTTAGATTCTAGGAGGTCGAACCGATGTAGGAATTCGATAAATTTCATATGGTTGAGCTCGTGAGGAGATAAAGAACCCGTTGGCGTAAAAAAATTTCTGAATTTCGAGAAGTGGGCCCGGGGCTCGGGTTTTGCTAATTTAGGAATTTCTTAGTATTTATTGATTGTTCTCGCGTGGGCTTCGTTACCCCAACATATTGTGACATATTAGTTCTAATTTTGGATAGATTCGACGCACGTGGAGGCCAATTCGAAGGGCAAAGGCGTCGTGGGCTAGAGATTTAGCCGGTTTGAGGTGAGTAGTGATTGTAAATGATGCTGTGAGGGTTTGAAACCCCGGATTTGCACATCGTAGTGCTATATTGAGGTGAGGCACACGCTCGATGATGAGTGTGGGGTCGTTTACTACTGGGGATTGTGACTTGGTCCGTCCCGATTGATGCTTTTACTACATATTTGATTGAAAACTTATTTGATATCATCATGATTTGGGCTGATTGCCATATTTGGGCTTCGTGCCGATTGTGTGAACCCTTCGAGGGTATTTATCACTGTTTCCTCACTGTTTTGATTCATTACTTAAAAACAGTCATGTTGTTTTCCGCTGTTTTACAAATCAGTCACTTTTACTAAGTTTTGAGATTTAAATGAGATTTTAAATGATGTAAATGGGATCAGGTGGTACGCGTACCACGAGATGTGATGTAAAAGGGATCGGGTGGTACGCCTACCACGAGATGTGATGTAAAAGGGATCGGGTGGTACGCCTACCACGAGATGTGATGTAAATGGGATCGGGTGGTACGCCTACCACGAGATATGATGTAAATGGGATGGGGTGGTACGCCTACCGCGAGATATGATGTAAATGGGATCGGGTGGTACGCCTACCACGAGATGTGATGTAAATAGGGATCGGGTGGTACGCCTACCACGAGATATGATGTAAATGGGAGCGGGTGGTACGCCTACCACGAGATATAATATAGCGCTTGGGCCGTAAGGAGCCCCTCCCGGAGTCTGTACACCCCAGTGAGCGCAGGGTACCCATTGTGATGTGAATTATAGCCCGAGGGGCTGATATTGTGATGTGATGAGGCCGAGGGGCCGATATTTTACCATGTGATATGCCCGAGGGGCTGATACTGTTTTTATGATATTGCCCGAGGGGCGTGTTTTTAAAAGATACTGAGCCCGTGGGGCGGTTTTAAATGTTTTCTGTTACTTCACATTATTACTTGAAAGACTTACATGTTTTCACTCGTTGAAAGGAGTTTCCACTTGATTCTCACTGATTTTCTGTTTTAATGATGTTTTATTGCTTCAATATGGATTGCCTTGTGCTTTGTGTGTGGTTTTCGCTTTCCGCCATTATTTATGATTATTACTCACTGAGTTGGAAGTACTCACATTACTCCCTGCACCATGTGTGCAGATTCAGGCGTTATTGATTTCGCTCCGAGGCATTGACTAAGACTGTCAGAGCGGGGATTCAGAGACTACGAGGTAGCTGTTGGCGTCTGCAGCCCCGTATCTCTTTTATCTTGTTGTTTTCACTTTCTTCAAACAATTGTGCCAGAGATGTTGTAATAGTAATATTATTATTAGGATTTCATTAGTTGCTCATGACATTGTGACACCCCGGTTTGGGCTGTTGTCGGGATGGTTAGCTATGTTTCCGCAATTTGCTGTTATTAAAATATGTAAGTACTGTCATAACTGCTTAAATCGAGTTATAGTGCGAATTGGCTGGCCTTGTCTTCACGAGAGGCGCCATCACGATCGGGTTTGGGATTCGGGTCGTGACACGTATATATATATATATATATATATATATATATATATATATATATATATATAGACTTAAAAAAAGATCAAAGACATCAAATATTGTCAACTTCAAAGCCGCCAAGAGATATTCTTTTTTTTTTTTAATAGAGATCAAATACATCTCAAGCAAGTTTGCATCATAAGAAAGAAAATACTTACTATCTTTGGGATCTGATCCTACACCGCCGCTCAAGACTTTAGTGGATCGACTCTATTACATAAGTTAATTCCTAATTTTTATCTCACATCATGAGATAAGTATTTCTTCCATCATGACATAAATACACAATTATTATTGTATCGGTCCAAAATCTCGCTAATTGATAGTGCTTCCTCTATCTCTATCAATTAAAGCCTTATATCCATAGAAAAAAGTTGCTAGGCATTTTTATTTTTTCCTATTTTGACTTCTATGAAGTTTCTTTCTTTGCTACAGCTAATAAAAATCGTTGTTTTAGACGATGCGTATGTAGAAAACCTATTTGGTTCTAGTAGTTACTTTACTAGATTTTTTTTTCTTTCTATAGTGGAGATAGTCGCACGTAATGACAGATCACGACCATATTATTAAAAGCTTGTGGCAAGAATTAGTTTCGTTCTAGTGCTCGAAAATAATATTTCAAAGCTTTCGTATGTTCTCCATTACTTGTGTGGATAAGCCCTATATTATAGAGTATATAACTTCGATCATAGGGATCAATTTCTAGTCGCATAGCTTCATAATAATTCTGCAAAGCTTTCGCGTAATTTCCTTCGGATTGAGCCGACATCCGTTACGGTTGTCATTCAATTGAAAGAATCTCCGTTCCAGAACCGTACGTGAGATTTTCACCTCATACGGCTCCTCCCTTATGTGCATAATGAGATTAATGCATAGAATCAAAAAAGATTCAATGATGAAAATATTCTTATTATGAACTCAGCAGGGCTGGTATTTTTACAAGAAATCTCTAGCCAACTTTCCTGCAAGAGATTCTTTCTTAACATCAAGCCTATTGGGACTAGATAGAAATGATAAGATAACTCCAACAATTTCTTGCTTTAATAGGTGCAATTGCTGTAGCTCGTCAATAAAAAATTTCTATTAAAACTTGGAATTCAAATAAATTTTTTTCTGTCTTATCACATTCATTTTCCTTCAATTCTATTTGAATTCCTGTTGTATAAATAGAAAGACTTTACTAAAATCATAACATAAAAATGCATTGTGGAATACTCGAAAACTTCTGTTTCTTTTAGTCCAGCAAGGTGGTAAACATAAAATAAAAAAGAAGAAAGAGAAATGAGACTTTTATTTTGATCGAATTTTCTATTTTATGTATTTTGTTTTACTTTTAAATGGGAATTTTTTCTTGTTGCTTGAATATTAACTATTCAATTAAAATAAAATATTACAACTATAACATGAATTTTGGTTTTCAAATTCAAATTCGTTGGAACAAAAGAGGCCCGGCTGAGTACTGACCAGACCAGACCATGAGAATAAGAGGGTCCTTTCGAACAAAATCAAGACAACAAAAAAGAGGTCTTCTTTATTTTTCTTGATATTCTTGGCTCTTCTGAGCCCTTCCTTTACTTTAGATAAAGAAATAAAGGAAATTGATGATAAAAAGTTGTACATATCTATATAATATAGAAAGAAGAAAAGAGAGAAAGAAAGATTCTTTCCTTTATCTTATGTGCTATCTCATTTAGTAATTATATTTTTTAATTAGGAGAGATGGCTGAGTGGACTAAAGCGGCGGATTGCTAATCCGTTGTACGAGTTAATCGTACCAAGGGTTCGAATCCCTCTCTTTCCGTTGATGACTTATTATTATTTTTTTTTTCAAATTTCGAAATCCTTTGTTCTTATTCTTAGTTAAATGTGTGGAATAGACCAAATCATAAGAAAATTTAAAAATCAAGAAAGGAAAAATCCTTTTTATTTTATTCTTCACGTCCAGGATTACGTCCGAGATCATTAGATATGAATCCAAAGATGAAGAGAGAAACAAAAAATATCACTACTGTGTAAACGAAGAGTTTGAGAGTAGGCATTACACAATATCCAAGATAATTTTGTTGAAAAAAAGAGAATAGATCATCCATTTTTCTACCGCATATCCTAGTTTGACACCAAGCAATGAAGCTCTTTCTCTAAAAGAATTTTCATTAACCAATTTTTTTTTTATATACACAATTAGGTATTGTGAGGAGCCTAATAAGGTATTTCATTGGAAAGGAAAGTGTGAAAAGATAAGGAAATAAGTTAAGCCGGATTTCTCGTGACTATCCAAGAATTTCAATATTTGAATCAAGGTTTCAAACGGTAAAGCTTATCTGATTTTATTATTTTATAATTTTTTCTCGAATAAATCATGAATTTTCTAGGATATTATTAAGGATCTCATCGAAAACTTACAACAACTTGCCAAACAAAGGCTAAGAGAAAAAAGAACAGAGATATGGCTGGAATAATATCTATGATTGGATTCAAAAAAGCATAAGCCTCGGGCAATTTGCCAAAGAAAAAACTACTCGAAAAAAGGGTCGAATTAAGACAGATACCGATCAAACGAAAGGTATTAAGCATCACGGACTTTTTGTTCTTGAAGATAATTGCATTTTGATTGAATTATTGATATAAGGAAAAAGAAAGTAAGTAAGGTAAACAAAAAATACTTCGTTTTCTTTGAACCCACCCAATCAAAAATCCTCCTTTTCTCGAAGGAGAATTGAAAAAATCATAATTTCATACAATATCTTAATTGAATTATATGTAATGATCAATAAATTAAGTTAAATTTTATATCTACATATACCAAAAACATCGCAAAAATCCTAGTACCAATCTAATATATTCTATAGATATTTGGACTAGAGTTAACAAACAAACAAAACAAGCAATATACTTTCTTAGTATCGAATAGAAATCTAAATGGGGCGTGGCCAAGTGGTAAGACAACGGGTTTTGGTCCTGCTATTCGGAGGTTCGAATCCTTCCGTCCCATAACATATATATATATATATA
>MCJB01051954.1:24626-27126 GCA_002018475.1 Nicotiana obtusifolia
ATATATATATATATATATTCTATGAGAATATAGATTGCTTTTTTAACAATGTTCTGTTTAAAATCAAAAAATAGGAGCAAAAACTTGACTTAATCTGGACTTATTTGGCTTTGTGCCTGGACAGGTCGCATTTCGTAAAAATAAAAAAGACTAGGACACCCCCTTCTTTTCTTTTGATTTATGCTGCATCAGTCCCATAGAATGGGGTAGATAGGTGTTAATCAGTAATGGGAAGACATTCATTTCAATATCTATAAACGGTGAAAATTGCTCAGTCTATTTGATCGAATTGATAGATACAAAACCCTCCTCATTCTTTGGATTTTATCAATCAGATGGAAAAAAAAAAGAATAAGAATTAAAATCTTACCTTATATTAATCTTTTTTTATCCATCTCATAAAAAAATTGGATTTATTGTTTGGTGTATTTATCTATTTTAGATAATTGAAATCGTTGATGATTCAATTAAAAAAGAAAGACTTATCTTTTTTTCTAAGATGATCAAAAGTGATCTTTAACTATCAAATTTTCTTCAAATAATGATGCCGAAAAGGGAGCTTTCTAAATTTAGTAAATTTAGAAATATAAATAGTTTTAATCATTCCTTATAAGCTGAATCTTTGCTATTTGAAGAAGTATGAAATAGGTCAATCTCTCGTATTGAGTCACGTGAAGATGCATAATCAAAAAGAACTCATCTATTCGTCTTATTTATTATTATTTATATAAATATATATAAATAAATTATTTATATATTAAATATTAATTAATATGTTAGATAAATTAATATTAGCAATGGGGTCTTACTAAAGAAAAATATTTATCCACCTATCTCTATAGTAACCTATATCTATATACTATAGATATAGAACAAAGTATAGATTATGGTGTTTATACATCAGCCCAACCATGACTATTCATGATTCCATAATTGAATCAATTCCATACCGGTTCTTAGAGGAATGTTATGGTAAAACTTCATTTGAAATGATGTGGTAGAAGCAACGTGCGACTTGAAGGACAAGATGCGTTGTGGATTTGTACATCCACCATTTTATGTAGGAATAAAGGTGCTTTTGGCTCGACATCATTGGTTCTGTTTCATTAGAACCCCTCTCTTTTTGTTGTCTTGGAATGTAAATAGTCCATGATGGAGCTCGAGTAGAAAGTATTAATTTATTTCTCGGGGCAAGGGTCTAGGGTTAATGCCAATCAATAAAAAAATTGGAACAACTTCGTAAATATATTTTCGGTATGGAAATCGAAAGAATCCAATTCGAGCAAGTTTCCAATTCAAAAATTTCTTGGAATTGATCAAACTTTTTCGATTCAAAGTGTTTCACGCGGGAATCCATCGTCTGTAGGATTTTTTCATAGAAATCGCAAAAGGGGCATGTTGCTGCCATTTTGAAAGGATTAAAAAGCACCGAAGTAATGTCTAAACCCAATGATTTAAAATAAAACAAAGATAAAGGATCCCAGAACAAGGAAACACCCTTTTTATTGTCTTAATAACTGGATCAGACTGAAGAATCCAAATCCATTTTAAACGAGACAAACATAAAAGGAGGAAAGACCGCTCAATAAATGAAATTGCCGAAAGATTTTCCTTTGAACTGTTTGAAAGTTATCCAACTTGTATTATGAGAGTACGAATGGTTTCTTTTTCATTTTCAGGAAGAAAGAAGAAAAAAAAGACTTATATCTTTAATTGATTTGATCATTTTATGGACCCAGTTGTCATTTCTTAGATAGAATTTCATACAGAGATAAAACCTCGAATCAATCATTTTTCTCGAGCCGTACGAGGAGAAAGCTTCCTATACGTTTCGGGGGGGGGCGGGGGTGTTGTTCATCTACATCTATCCCAATGAGCCGTCTATCGAATCGTTGCAATTGATGTTCGATCCCAAAAAGAAGGAAAAAATCTTCGGAAAGTGAGTTTTTATGATCCGATAAAGAATCAAACTTATTTAAATGTTCCTGCTATTTTATATTTCCTTGATAAAGGGGCTCAACCTACAGGAACTGTTCAGGATATTTTAAAGAAGGCGGAGTTTTTTAAGGAACTTCGTCCTAATCAACCAAAATTCAATTAAGGAAATAAATTAAGGAAATACAAAAAAGGGTAGTCATTTGTATATAACTTTGTATAACTTTTCTCTTCTATTTTTTTGTATTTACTTTTCTTTTCTATTTGTAATTTTTTGTCATTGCTTCCATTGAATTCCGTGTTCTATAACGACAAAACCTCTTATTTTATTGATCCTCGAAATATAAAATTCGGGCATTTCCTTCAATTAGGTGGTTTTCCGTTTTTCATTGGAACTCTACTAAAACTAAAAAAGAAATCAAGTTTGCTTATCTCACTTAACTTGATTGAATCCGTTATGAATTAAATAAATCTAAGTAAATTGTAGTTTTGTTTTCCACTTAATTTATTCTCCCATCTATTAATTTTTTATTCAAATTCAATTCCAACAAATAAAATAGAAAAT
>MCJB01051954.1:29626-90386 GCA_002018475.1 Nicotiana obtusifolia
AAGAGGAATTGCTTGACGTTGCATATTAGAACTCATTAAAGCTCGATTCGCATCATTATGTTCGATAAAAAGAATGAGAGAAGCTCCAATAGAAAAATATTGAAAAGGAAAAAAATACTCGGAAGATGAACTTGTTCCTATGCAATAGTCAAGAATTCTTGACGGTAACGAGCTGGAACAACCTGTTCTTCCTGAATATCCCGATTTAAGGCTAAAGAATTTTCTGCCGCTACCAAATAGTATTCATCTCTACCTGGTGATAAATAAAGCATCTGTACCCCGGTTGACCTCTCAGAAATTTCATAAAAAAGGCTTTCTAGAGATCCCCAATGACAAATCCTCGCATGAATTGCTAAGGATCCAATAAGTCCAACATTGATTCCTTTAGATGTGTCAATTGGGCAAATACGTCCATAGTGACTAGGATGGATATCTCTTATCCAAAAACTAGAAGTGCACCCTGTCAGTCCTCTAGGGCCCAAATAACTTAATTTTCTCCCATTAACTATTTGTGTCAATGGATTAGTTCGATCCAAAACTTGAGATAATGGGTGTAAACCGAAAAAGGATTCATAAGTAGTGTTGTAAATGGAGTTGAGGTTACAAAATTTTGAGGTGTTGGTATCAATTTATGCCGAATTGCTCCACATATAGTCCCCCGAACCACATTTTCTGAACGAACTTGAGCCAATCCGAATTGATCTTGTAAAAGATATGCTACAGAATGAAAACATTTATTTTCCAAATGATTCATATCGTCAAGTGCACCCATTCCAAATTTCAACCCAATCAAATGATCGGCGGCTGCCAATATATCTCGTGCTAATAAAATTGTATTGTTCTGGGGTATATCAAGGTTCAGTCTTCGGTTCATATTTCGTCGACCAATCCTTACTAATTCACATCTTTGTTGAAAGAATTTCTTTTGTAATTCCTTACATAGGGATTCAGAAATACCGGATCGCCACCTACACAAGCAAATTATTGATAAAACTCCAAAATGGCATTTTCTTTTGACCCAATTTTTTTCTCTCCTTATCACTCAGAAAAGACAAAAAAATTTCAGGATAGCAAACATTCTCTAGAATTTCTCTTAGATCCAAACCCATAGCTGATGATAGAACTAAAATAGATATTTTTTGTTTCCTACTTACACGAGCCCATATCCTTGCTTTTCTATCAATTTCTAATCTGATCTTCCTCCCCAATCTGATATTATGGTGCCGCTATAGATCGAAATTCTGTTATGGTTCAATTCTGATCGGTAATAAATACCGGGACTTTGTAATAATTGATTGATTACAATTCTATATATTCCATTGAATATAGAAGTTCCCAGGGGATTCATTAGAGGAATGTTTCCGATAAAAATTATTTGTTCTTGCATATCCCTACTGTTTTTCCAAATTAATCCTACGGATACATATAATTCAGAAGAATATGTGAGTGATTCATACACAACATCTCTTTCCTTTATCAAGGGTTCGACCAATTGATATGTTTCCACAAATAATTGAAATTCAATTTCTTGATCTGTATCTTCAATTTTTGGAAATTTATAAAGTTCTTCCGTCAAACCTTGATCAATGAACCTACAAAATCCTTCAAATTGTATCTGATTAAATCCAGGTATTGTAGATATTCTCTCATTTCCATCCCCGAGCATTTTTAATTTTCCATTTATAAAAAAAAACCACTATTGGTTCATTCTTCATCTAATTAGATAGATTAGATAAATGATCTAGCAATGATGGCATTTGTATTTTGTTTACCGAATCACATGAAATTTTACCCAACCCCATATCTGGAATGTATGAAATACATATGAACGGAGGAAGAAAGAGAATTTTCTACTTAAATTGAATTGGAATTTATTAGAATTTTCAACAGACACAAATGGAAAAAAATTGATAAAACATCCCTAGAAACAGACTTCTGCTACTTAGACTTATTAAGTTATAGGATTTTGTATAGAATATCAAAACAAAAATGATTCTATTTCTACCATTATTATGATAATACATATTCCAACCTGCTTGAATACCAGAAAAATAAATGGATTCGACATTTGATCTTTTCGCTGTGATAAAGGCATAAAAATAAGAAAGAATATATAGAATTAGAATCAGTTTTTTAGCATTTAACCCCCTTTTATGTTATGGATTTCGTTGTTCAAAAAATGATTTGTAGAGAAGAGAGAGATTTTGTTTACGGATTTTTGAGTAGAATACGATTGTGAAGTGTATAAGAAAAGAAGGTTTGTATGGCTTAACCACGTGAGGAGATATCTATAATATCCGTCTTTCTTCTCTTTTATTGTTTTATTGTCGTTCTCTGTTCTATTCGGGGCAACACGGATTGTGCTTTATGAAAATAGAATTTTAATTTTCTATTCAATTCAAAACTCAAATTGAAGTATGATACTTTTCTGATATATGATAATTCTCTATCTGGAACATATATAAATGATATACGTTCGTCTAACAATTTCTCTTCGGGGGTTTACATATATTCATAATTGTTGTTATAATTAAAATTGAGAAGGATTTTTTGATTGAAAAAGTTCATACTGATTAGTTATATATCAAGTTGTATTTTCTTATGTCATTAGGAAAAAAAAATTTGGAGATTCAAATCCAAGAATCATTTATGCATTCTAAGTCAATAGTTAATGGTTCCGATTTTCAGAAATTTGAATTTTGAATTTTGCGATTGAAAATCCACGTTTGATTTTTCAATAGAAAGGTAAGATAAAGCTTTGAACATTATGAATTTGGAGATAGACTCAATCGAAATTGAAAGAATGAATCAAACCCAATCAAAAGGGAAGAAGGATTAGGATTTCTTTAACTTTTAGGAAAAATTAAGGAAAACAGAACTCAAGGTGCAAGTACAATAAAAAAGCTGTTAAGTAATCCGGAAAAGTTTTCATCTATTTTGTATTTGTAGCATTTTGGCGACATTGCCTAGTGGTAAGGCAGAGGACTGCAAATCCTTTTTTCCCGAGTTCAAATTCGGGTGTCGCCTGATTAACAAAAAACTAAAAATCTCTGCTTTTCTTCTGTTCTGTTGATATAACCCGCCGAATGATTCCCCAGCAGAAGCAGAGAAAGCAGACTATTGACACTTGTTTGATTCTAAACATCTGGTCTGGGGGTTTTTCTAAAAAAAATATAAATATCCTTGCATTGCTTATTTAGGCTTCAAGGAAATATTTGAATGCTAGAGGGGCTATCAATACTTTCACAATTACCTTCTACTACAAATCAAATTTTTTTATTATTATGCATTGTATAGTGAGTGGACCTTGAATTAAATTGGAGAGCCCGATAGGAAATCTAAATAGTTGTGGAAAGGGGCGGAAGATACTTTATTATATACGAGGAACTCACAAAAATATCTGAGTGCTAGAGCATCCAATCAATTGAAATGAGGGTCAACAAAAAAAGAATAGGACCTATTATTCCTACATGTTCCATTAGTAACATTCCCTTGAGATGTTACTGCAGATTTTGCTTGTGTTTAATCTTTCTCGATTAGAAATCATATAGGAATTTCTTATAAAATGAGCGAATTTATTGGATTGGTTTATTAATAGTCTTCGTTCTTTTTGACTCTGCGCCATTGATTCTACTATTATTAGTGAGGAATAATGGAACAATTCCTTTATATTTATAGAGATAGGGGACATAATTCATATGGATATAGTAAGTCTTGCTTGGGCTGCTTTAATGGTAGTCTTTAATTTTTCCTTTTCACTCGTAGTGTGGGGAAGAAGTGGACTCTAGGGGTCCTACTAATTGAGTTAAGGAAGCAAACTGTATCAATATCAATTGCTTTCTAGATCGTTCTGTAACACGTTTTAAACAAAATAAAAATATCTTCATTTTGAAATTCCATTGGACTAGACTGGAGTAATGTATTATAGGAATCATCCTCTTTCAATCAAAGAGCTATTTCAACAATTCCCATGTTTGTAGTTTGAAAGGAAGAGGATCCCAGGAAATTTATTCGAACCTAATTCTTCTAAAATTTTCTATTCCAATGAACGGCCTCTTACCAGGTGATACTGAGGAGGGCCATACCCTTTTTTATATTTGTTTCTCTCTTTACTGTTCAAAGAAGAGGTGGTTTTGTTAAGTGTATATGCACTTTGTATGAGAAAGAAAGGATATAAACATAGTGGTTGTCTAACGAGATACTATACAGAATTAGATCTTCAGGTGATTCACATATTGCGCATTTACCGCTTTCGAATTTTTGAAATTAGATTTATGCTTTATCGACTTATTTCATATCATGGTTCAGGCGTTAAAAATCGGTGAGGTTTACTCTTCCTTTTCGATGCCCGTGGAACTACTGTCAATGGTTTACTCAATTATTTCTTGGGAATGTTAAAATAAAAAGATTACTACGTGATTTTTTGAATCTGCCTATATCTATCGCTTTTCCTTCATTGATTTGATTCTTTCAATTGATGCGAGATTCAGATTGGAAATCAGAAATCTAGTAATTCAAACTATAAGACATAAGAGTAATTCAGATTGATCAGAACAAATACATATAGCAAATAAATGGAATTGGATGCTATGTCAATCCCACATATGGAATTGATATTCACATATATCAAGAAAATATTGTAGATTGATCTATAGATCCATATCAAATGTAGCCTCTGTCTTTATGTTATTCCAGGGGGCAGTTTTATAACTACAATCTAACTAATAAATAGTATGGTAGAAAGAAATAGATGAATCTTTCTTTCTACCATACTATCTATCTATTAGAATACTGCCGATTCTAGTCCACTCAGTTCATTTAAGACATGAAATTAGAATCTTTTTCATTTTATTTCGTCAATTTTGCCTAAGAACTCAGAAGTCGAGTTTCATTCAAATTATTTAATAATTATCGTTTTGACTGACTGTTTTTACGTAAATGATAAGCATAAAAGCGGTAGGAACTAGAATAGATAGTGCAGTAGCAATAAATGCAAGAATATTTACTTCCATAATCTCATCGGTTTTTTACTTCGCAATAACTCGGGATTTAATCCCATAGAGATGATAAATCTTTGGCTTATAAATTCAATGACTGAATATTACCTTTCGATGATCTTGAAACGGATCAATATCATGAATAACAATATCTGAACTATCAAATCAATTCGTCGACGAGAATTGAATAGTATAACATAGGAAGTTCATTTATCTATACCGCCCCAAACTTGGATTCCTGACCCAATCCAAAATTCCTTTATTTATTTATCATTATTATTTTTTCTCATTTGTTCTTTTTCTCTCTCTAATCTATCTAGTTCCTTCTTGTACAATCATCTGATGAAGTCTCATCAAATAGCTCTTCCACTTTTAGTGGTCACGTAGTTACAAACCCAAACAAACAATAAAAGCTAAATGAAAAAAAAAGGAGGTTAGAACTATACTATTTTTGACTTGGAAGACCAAGAAGTGTGATAAAAATGAGACTGTATAAACTGAATATTCATCAAATTTACTATTTTCCGATTTGTTCTTTCGTCGATGGGGCCTTAAAACAAAATGAAAAATCAGAAAAATGATTCATTCCCCTTTCTAAGAGGAGTAGGATCTTTGGTTGATCTGCCCTTTCCCCTCCTTTCTTCGTAGATTATTAGCCCCGGGACACCTATACCAAAAGCTCAGTGTGCAATTTGCATGAAATCTATTTTTCAACTTCAAACTAGTAAGTGAAGGTTCCATAAATCCGTAGCCAGAAAAATATATTAATTTTTTACTTTCTGGAAAGTATTTTCTTATATTAAATTTTGTATTGGACAAGAAAGGAATTCCCCTTGTGTATGCGCGCCTCAAAAAGGTATAGTACTCGATTCCATTACATGCATCGGGGGCAATCGAAAAAGTCAACATTTCTTGGAATACTGACTATAATGCTACCAATAATTGTACTAGTCAACCGCCTATGTCTTTCTCCTAACAAAAGAAAAGAAAAAAGAAATAAGGATTTCCCCTTTGCTTTGACAATGAAATTCCGCCCCCGATCCCCTTCATAAAATTCATAAAAAGGGAGAGATCTATTGATATATTTATTGGATCCATGGGGACTGACGGGGCTCGAACCCACAGCTTCCGCCTTAACAGGGCGGTGCTCTAACCAATTGGACTATAATCCCAGGGAAATATGGGATCTAGCAGAAAATTTGATTCTTTTTTATCTCCGTATCGGATATTTCTGAAGTACAAAGGGGGTTATATCATCTCATGGCGGATTGGCGAATTATTGGGCCGAGGTGGATTTGAACCAGCATAGACATATTGCCAACGAATTTACAGTCCGTCCCCATTAACCGCTCGGGCATCGACCTAGGAAAAATCAATTTTAGACTCATTGGTAATCCATGATCAACTTCATAGTATCCTACTACCCTCAGGGGAATTCGAATCCTCGCTGCCTCCTTGAAAGAGAGATGCCCTAAACCACTAGACGAACGGGGCCTGCTTGACCAACCGCCATCATACTATGATCAGTTTTTTGAAATTGTCAATATAATCGAATGATTCTATCCGAGGAATCTTTCCCCCTTTCAGAATTGCATAGAATTTTTTTTATTCGTCATTGATGAATTATTCATTAGAATCGCCATTAGAAATCTAGTAGTAGCATTTTTTTTTATTTTGGAATTATTTCAATTGAATTTATTTCGATTATTTTAGGTTAGATTAGTTAGTATTTCTAATTTTATTTAGATTTTTTTAATTTAAAAATAAAAAAAATGTAATAAATACAAAAAATAGAAATAATAAGGAAAAGTAGGATTTTTGCAGGGAATGATTGGTCTGTCAGAAAAGGAAAAATGTGTGAAATTCGATTTCTTTCACTTTCATTTGATACATTGTTAAGATGAGATATCCTTATCTCCCTCCCACCAAGACAGAAAATTAACAAACGAGAAATCTAGTAAGCGGGATTAAGAAGAAAATTCTTTTTTCTCCAAGAATTTAGTTCAGGAGACAAGTAGAATCTCTTCATTCCATGATTCGATGAAATATCTTGAATTTTATGTTGAATTTCTAGATGCATGTACATGTATCAATAAAGTGAATTTTATTCTGGTGGGATCAATTCAATAAAAGAAAAAAAAGCAAATCGAGTCGGTCTTGAAATAATTCATTGCATTTTCTCCTAAACTTCCTAGGTAAATCCATTTTATTATTCAACAATGAGCCACTAGACACTATGTATCTACTGCATGTACTTATGCATACATACTTATGTTTATAATATATGCACATATAGATATTTTATCCATGTAGTGAATAATTTCGGAATTACATCAAAAAGGCCCTTTTAACTCAGTGGTAGAGTAATGCCATGGTAAGGTGTAAGTTATTGGTTCAAATTCGATAAGAGGCTTTCTAAAACTCCAATCTAGTATTCATATTTGATTCATATTTGAGGGGAGAATTGTATTTTTATTTGTAATAAAAAAAGTAGCTAACCGGATAATACATTATCATTATACTTAATTATTATACTTAATTACAAAGTTGAACATTTGTTTAGTCATTTTTCATTATTATGAATTTCTGAATTATGAAAAGTCACTTCTTGAATCACCGAATATTCCTATTTTCCATTATACCAACCAAATCCATTCGAAAGGTTAGAAACAACAAAAGAAAAAGTAAGTGGACCTGACCTATTGAATCATGACTATATCCGCTATTCTGATATTAAAATTCGATAGAGATGAAATTGGAGCAGTTGATTTTTTTTTTTAATTTCATTTTTTTGTTTTGGACTCCACAAGAATTTGTCAATATTTCCAATTAAATCTTCTTTTTCCTAGATTTTCTATAGGAAAAACTATAAGAATAAATTGTTATTCCTTACTTCTACAGAGAAACCTTTCTTCCAAGTCACACCATAAGAGCCATTTATTATCTTTCTTTGATTCCAGATCAAAGATTAATTTCATCATTAATTTATATCTAGATTATATATCTATATTATATTAAGTAGATTGTAGATTTCGATGTATACCTATCAGATCGTGGCTTCATGTACCAAATATTTCAATATCGTTGCATCCGGTATTTTTGTTTTGTTCCAACAGTGTGATGAAGAATAGATCCGAGATAGAGACTTTCATTTCCAGTCTCTTATTTATTTATTTTTATTGAATTTTTTGATTTTCTAAAAGGAAAATCTAAAAGGAAAAATAGTAGATTATTTCTTTTTCTAACAGATAAAAGAATCTAAAAATAAATATTCGATCGAACTGTCTTTTTTCCTTCGATCCGTGGAAGAGATATACTCCGGGGTCTTAGATTTATTTATATGAAGTATGAAGGAAAGGGATCGCTTGGTCCTTGAAGAGTTCGTTCAAAACAAAGGATTGATTGAATTGTCTTAGACAATTCATGGTTCATGTACTTAGTCAGAAGGAATAATCCAATGGAGTTCTTGGATTTACCTAGGTTAGTTTATGGGTTAATCAATAAAGGATTTCTATCTTTGAAACCCATTGGAAAGGGCAGTGCAAGAGAAATCATACAAAAATGATCGAATCTTCGGATGCCCCGAAAAAGATATGAGGTGCTCGAAAATGGTCGAAGTAGTTGAATAGGAGGATCACTATGACTATAGCCCTTAATAAGTTTACCAAAGACGAAAATGATTTATTTGATATTATGGATGACTAGTTACGGAGGGACCGTTTCGTTTTTGTAGGCTGGTCCGGTCTATTGCTCTTTCCTTGTGCCTATTTCGCTGTAGGGGGTTGGTTCATATGTACAACCTTTGTAACTTCATGGTATACCCATGGATTGACCAGTTCTTATTTGGAAGGCTGCAATTTCTTAACTGCCGCGGTTCTACTCCTGCTAATAGTTTAGCACATTCGTTGTTGTTACTATGGGGTTCTGATGCACTAGGAGATTTTACTCGTTGGTGTCAATTGGGGGGTCTGTGGACTTTTGTTGCTCTCCATGGAGCTTTTGGCCTAATAGGTTTCATGTTACGTCAATTCGAGCTTGCTCGATCTGTTCAATTGAGACCTTATAATGCAATCGCATTCTCTAGTCCAATTGCTGTTTTTATTTCTGTATTTCTGATTTATCCAATGGGTCGGTCTGGTTGGTTCTTTGCACCTAGTTTTGGTGTAGCAGCTATATTTCGATTCATCCTCTTTTTTCAAGGGTTTCATAATTGGACCTTGAACCCGTTTCATATGATGGGAGAGACCGGTGTATTGGGCGCTACTTTGCTATGCGACATTCATGGTGCTACCGTAGAAAATACTTTATTTGAAGACGGTGATGGTGCAAATACATTCCGTGCTTTTAACCCAACTCAAGCCGAAGAAACTTATTCAATGGTCACCGCTAACTGCTTTTGGTCCCAAATCTTTGGGGTTTAAACGTTGGTTACATTTTTTTATGTTATTTGTACTAGTAACCGGTTTATGGATGAGTGTTCTTGGAGTAGTCGGTCTAGTCCTGAACCTATGTGCCTATGACTTCGTTTCTCAGGAAATTCACGCAGCGGAAGATCCTGAATTTGAGACTTTTCTACACAAAAAATATTCTCTTAAACGAAGGTATTCGCGCTGGGATGGCGGCTCAAGATCAGCCTCATGAAAACCTTATATCCCCCAAATATTTCTTTTAAAGTATGAATTTCTCAATTTTATATTCTACCTTAACAGCTCAGAAAATGTCAAATGTCAATAAAAATAAATAAGGAATACCATATAAATTGTTGGGCATCAGTGGAAAGATTATCTCGTGAATATTCGGACTACCAGTGATATAACGCACGATTCTGCCGAGGTCATTCGACCTGATCTAGAATAATGTGTACATTGCCGAGGGTCGAGTGGCACGAACCATAGATGCATCTATTATACTGCCGAGGCGTTCGATCCTCTCCACAAGAAAGGAAGGAAGTTACCAAATTACGAGACACGTGCTTACAATATAGTACATAAGCACAAAGTGAATATAATCTTTACCGTTTCTCAAATAACTTGCCGACAACTCAAAGTGATAAGACTTGGCCTAGTATACATATATTTATTTCTAAATCGATTTCAATTATCAATTTAATTAATTAAGCCAGCAGAACGGGTTCAAATAATTCAATAATTACATAATAAGGTCCTAAGTCTACCCGGACATAAACATGCTTTAGCTACATATGGACTCTCCTCACCTCGTGCATACGTAACACCCACAACTAGTATCACATAGCAATTACATTACCTAGGGGGTAGTTTCCCCCTCACAAAGTTAGACAGGAGACTTACCTCGCTCTGAAGTTCCAAAATCGGCTCCAATACCTCTCCAACTCTTCAGTTCAAGCCAAATGATCCGAAACTAGTCAAACAATGTGCAAATTCAATCAAAATATACTCACATGCTTATAATTAATCAATTCATAACAATCCCCAATTTGCACTAAAAGTCAATAAAGTCAACCCTCGGGCCCACGTGCCCGGATTTCGAGATTTTTCAAAGATAACCTTTACTCATGATATTATGAACTCAAATATATGATTTATTCCCAGTTCCACGTCCAATTTCGCGGTCAAAAATCCAAAATACCAAATTCTAGGTTTCTTTCAAAATCTCTCAATTTCTACTAATTTCCATGTTAAAATTCCATATGTGTTCATGAAATATAATCAAAAGTGGTTTAGAAACACTTATCCTTAAGAGGTTGATGAAATAGCTCTCCAAAATTGCCCCAAGCCAAGCTAAAAAAATCCAAAACGAAATGAGGAAAATGACCAAGTCCGATCCCTTAATAATCTGCCCAGTTTCACTTCTGCGGACAGATTGGCGCATGTGATGACCCGGCCAGTCGTCTCATGAGTTACCGCTCCATTTTCTCCCATTTCTGCTTCATTATGCTTCGTTATCCGTGTTTTATGTGATCGAGTTGAGTAGTTTGCGTTCGAAGTGGATTTGATAAGAAATGAGACACCTAGTCTCTTTTAAGAAGGTTTAAGTTGGAAAAGTCAACCGGATGTTGCCTTATGAGTTAGAGGGCTCGGATGTGAGTTCCGATGGTTCGGTTAGCTTTGGGAGGTGATTTATGACTTAGGAGTGTGATCGGAATTGGTTTTGGAGGTCCGGTGTAGAATTAGGCTTGAATTGGTAGAGTTAGTATTTTGGTGATTTCTGGTTGTTAGGCGAGATTTTGATTCGAGGGTCGGAATGGAATTCCGAGAGTTTGCTATAGCTTCGTATGGTGATTTTGGACTTAGGCGTATGTCTGAATTTGAAATTGGAAGTCCGTAGGACAATTCAACGCATTTTGGCGAATGTTGGAAAATGGAAGATTTTTGGAAAGTTTGATCGAGGAGTTGACTTTTTGATATCGGGGTCGGAATCTAGTTCTGAAAATCTTCATAGGTCCGTTATGTCTTATGTGCAAAATTTGAGGTCAATCAGACTCGATTTGATAGGTTTCGGCATCGAATGTAGAAGTTGAAATTTATTAGTTTCATTAGGCTTGAATTGGGGTATCATTCATGTTTTTAGCGTTGTTGGATGTAATTTGAGGCCTCGAATAAGTCCGTAATATGTTTTAGGACTTGTTGGTATATCGGGACGGGGTCCCGAATGACTCAGGTGCGTTTCGGAGTAGTTTCGGACCATTTCTATCCATTTTTTAACTGCTGGTCACAGAGCTTATTTTGAGAGCTTATATCTCGCAATCTATAAGGAATTTCAAAATTATCAAAACATGGAAGTTGTAGCCCTTTGCGTCTAGTTTCAAGAAATATAAACAATTCATCATTTGGACATATATACAGAAAGTTACGATAGATTAACCGAAGCCTGGTACTGCTGTTATTTTCCAGGCAGTGTCCATAGCAGAAATTTCTGCTGCACAAGACCGATTTTGAAGCTTATATCTCGCAATATATAAGGAATTATGAGATGATCAAAACATGAAAGTTGTAGCCCTTTGAATCTAGTTTCCAGAAAGATAAACCATTCATCATTTAGACATTTGTACAGAAAGTTATGATCGATTTACCGAAGGCTGGTACTGCAATTTTCTTCCTGGAAATAGGAGCCAAGTCGCATTTCACACATGCGACTTGCGTAGACAGAATGTTTTTAGGCCTTCTTGTCCGCGATTTTGGGTATATTTTCACCCATAGTTGCTCATTTTTGGAGGTTCTTGAAGGAAATTAACGAGGGATTCAAGGAGAACCGATTGGAGGTAAGAATTTCGGACCTAAAACTCGTTTATATTGTGAAATCCACCTAGAAAATCATTGAAGTCTTGCTAAAACTGGAAGAAATAGGGCTTGAGATTTTGAAATTTTAATTGGGTATTTGGAGGACCATTTGGGGTCGGATTTGAGAACTTTTAATATGTACGAATTCGTTGGGAGATAAGGAACCCGTTAATGTGAAAATTTTTGAGCTTCGAGAAGTGGGCTTGGGGCTCGGGTTTTGCTAATTTCGGAATTTTTGGTATTTTTCGATTGTTTTTGCTTGGGCTTTGTCCTTTCAGCATATTGTGACATATTCGTTATGATTTTGGATAGATTCGACACGCGTGGAGGTCAATCCGAGGGGCAAAGGCGTCGCGGGCTAGGGATCTAGCCGGTTCGAGGTGAACAGTGATTGTAAATGATGTTCTGAGGGTTTGAAACCCCGTATTGTACATCGTAGTGCTATATTGAGGTGAGACACGCGCTCGATGATGAGCGTGGGGTCATTTACTACTGGGGATAGTGACTTGGTCCATCCCGATTGATGGTTTTTACCACGTATTTGACTGAAACTTATTTGTTATCATCATGATTTGGGCTGATTGCCATATTTGGGCTTCGTGCCAATTATTTGAAGGCTTCGGGGATTTTTATCACTGTTTCCTCACTATTTTGACTTATTACTTGAACTCAGTCATGCTGTTTTCCACTGTTTTACAACTCAGCCACTTTTACTCAGTTTTGAGACTTAAATAATATTTTAATGATATTTTTGGGCTGAGAACTACTGTTTACTATGCCCGTGGGGCTTGTGATGATTTTATGACTGAGTGCAGTCGAGGGCCAGATGTGAGGATATACTGAGTGATATGAGGCCGAGGGCCTGAGATACTTTATATGCCACGAGGTGGCTTGTGACTAATATGAGGCCGAGGGCCTAGATTTGATGCCACGAGGTGGCTTGATATTGCGCTTGGGCTGTAAGGAGCCCCTCCCGGAGTCTGTACACCCCCAGTGAGCGCGGGTACCCATTGTGATGTGAGATATAGCCCGAGGGGCTGGTACTGTTCTGCGATATTGCCCGAGGGGCGGATTTGTTGATACTGAGCCCGAGGGGCGATCTTCTATTTTTTTTACTTCACATTATTTACCTGAAAAATTACATGTTTTACCTGTTGAAAGGAGATTTGTCACGACCCTTACCCCGAACCCGGTCGTAATGGCGCCTCTCGTGAAGACAAGGCCAGCCAATTCAAACCAAATCTCATTTTTAATCAGTTAATTAACAAGAAAACAATACAAGCATGGTATGATAGCAATCATTCGCAGAAAGTATAGCTAACCATCTCGACTACAGCCCAAACTGGGGTGTCACAATGTCATGAGCTACTAATGAATCCTAATAACAAGATTACTAATTACACTATCTGGCATAAGTTTTGAAGAACATAGGAACAACAAGATGAAAGAGATACGGGGCTGCGGACGCCAACAACTACCTCATAGTCTCTGGATCACCGCCTGGGCAGGAGGAATCAGTACTCCGGAGCAAAACCAACAACGCCTGAATCTGCACACATGGTGCAGGGAGTAATGTGAGTACTCCAACTCATTGAGTAATAAGCATAAATGACGACTGAAAGTAAGAAAACACACAAAGCACAAGGAATTCTATAATGAAGCATTAAAACATCATTCGCAAACAGTAAATCCGTGAAAAATCAAGTAAAATCTCCTTTCAACAGGTAAAAACATGTAATCTTTTAGGTAAATAATGTGAAGTAAAACATCGCCCCTCGGGCCATATATATATATAGCAACAAATCTGCCCCTCGGGCAATATCATGAAACCGTACCAGCCCCTCGGGCTCAAATCTCAGAACATCGGCCCCTCGGGCTATCACATGGAACAACATCGGCCCCTCGGGCTATCACATAATACAACATCAGCCCCTCGGGCTATCACAATAATACAATATCAGCCCCTCGGGCTATATTTCACATCACAATGGGTACCCGCGCTCACGGGGGTGTACAGACTCCGGGAGGGGCCCCTTACGGCCCAAGCGCAATATCAAGCCACCTCGTGGCACATATCTAGGCCCTTGGCCTCATATCAATCAAGCCACCTCGTGGCGTATATACAGTATCTCAGGCCCTCTGCCTCATATCAGTCACAAGCCACCTCGTGGCACATAAGGTATCTCAGGCCCTCGGCCTCAAATCACTCAGTAAAACTTCACATCTGGCCCTCGGCCGCACTCAGTTAGAAAAATCATCACAAGCCCCTCGGGCATAGTAAACTAGTGGTTCTCAGCCCAAAAATATCATTAAAATATTATTTAAGTCTCAAAACTGAGTAAAAGTGGCTGAGTTATAAAATAGTAGAAAACAGCATGATAGAGTTCAAGTAATAAGTCAAAATAGGGAGGAAACAGTGATAAAAATCCCTGAAGGATTCAAATTATTGGCACGAAGCCCAAATATGGCAATGAGCCCCAAGTCATGATGATAACAAATAAGTTTCAATCAGATACGCGGTAAAAAATCATCAATCGGGACGGACCAAGTCAAAATCCCCAGTAGTAAACGACCCTACGCTCATCATCGAACGCGTGTCTCACCTCAATATAGCACTACGATGTACAATTCCGGGGTTTCAAACCCTCAGAACATCATTTACAATCACTACTCACCTCGAACCAGCTAAATCCCTAGCCCGCGACGCCTTTGCCCTTCGAATTGGCCTCCACGCGCGTCGAATCTATCCAAAGTCAGAACTAATATGTCACAATATGCTGGGGTAACAAAGCCCTATCGAAACAAATCGGAAAATACCAAGAAATTACGAAATTAGCAAAACCCGAGCCCCGATCCACTTCTCGAAGCTCAGAAATTTTCACATCAACAGGTTCACTATCTCCCAACGAGTTTGACCATATCAATATTACCGAATTCCGACATCGGATCGACCTCCAAACCTTTAAATCTAAACTTAAGGATTTTTTTTCACAAGTCTTCCAACTTAAGTCACCAATTAAATACTAAATATAGCGACATACTGGGGTAATTTGACCAAGTTGAGTTAAGAACACTTACCCCGATGTTTCCCTTGAAAGTCTCCCAAAAATCGCCTCGAAATCAATTTCAATCTGAGCTCTATAGCTCCAATTATGTTTAAGAGGGCTGAAATACCCTCCTTTAAGAATTTGTCCAAGAAAGTCTCCTTTGGATATAGCTTTTGAGGTTGATTTTGCTGTGGTTTAGGGTGTTTTGGAGGTGTTTCCCTTAGATGGTAATGATAGTGGGTTTTGCATGGCCAATGGGTACTGGTTTCTATTTATAAAGGGTCAAAAATCGGGGCAAAAACGCCCCAGTCGGGTTTAAAATGCGACCGCATATCCGCCGCATATCCATCATGCAATCCGCATCTTCGCTATGGCCATCGCAGATCGTAACCCTAGCCTTCACCGCAGTTCAGTGTGAACATGGTTTGCGGTCCGCATGTCAAAAATGCGACTGCATTTTTGACCACATTTTTGATGTTGATTTTTTCCCAGAAATCTGTTTTGGTTTGCGGTCTTAGTGTGGTGGATATGCGGTCCGCATTGTGGAAATGCGACCGCATTCCTGACCGCATTCTTGACGTCATTCTTTGCCCATAAAACTATCTGGGTTTGCGATCTAGGTGTGTGGTTTGCGGCTCGCATACTGGGTTTGCGATCGCATATCCCGCTTTGCGATGTCTCTTTTTTCTTTTACGAAATTGCAACTTCTGGTTTTTCTGCAACTTTTCCAAGGGCGAAACAGTCCGTTTAGCCACCCTAAACTCACCCGAGGCCACTGGGACCCAACCAACCATGCCAACATATCTTGGGCTTTGGGCTTTGGGTGAAAGAGGCATAACTTTGGGCTTTGTTGATTTACTGCGTGATGATTTTCTTGAACAAGATCGAAGTCGCTTATTTATTTCACTCAAGATTGGGTCTCTTTACCAGGTGTTCTATCCGTGGCTTTAGGAGGTATTCATGTTTGGCATATGCCTGCTTTGACCGAGATCTTTTGGGATGATTCCGTACTACAGTTTGGTGGAGGAACTTTAGGACATCCTTGGGGTAATGTGCCAGGTGCCGTAGCTAATCGAGTAGCTCTAGAAGCATGTGTACAAGCTCGTAATGAAGGACGTGATCTTGCTCAGAAAGGTAATGAAATTATTCGCGAGGCTTGCAAATGTAGCCCGGAACTAGCTGCTGCTTGTGAAGTATGGAAAGAGATCGTATTTATTTGCAGCAGTGGATGTTTTGGATAAGTAAAAACAGTAGATATTAGCAGATAAATTAGCAGGAAATAACGAAGGATAAGGAGAAAGAACTCAAGTAATTATCCTTCCTTCTCTTAATTGAATTGAAATTAAACATGGCCCTATCTTTTATTAAAAAGATTGAGCCGAATACAACAAAGATTCTATTGCATATATTTTGACTAAGTATATACTTACCTAGATATACAAGATTTGAAATACAAAATCTAGAAAACTAAATCAAAATCTAAGACTCAAATCTTTCTATTGTTGTCTTGGATCCACAATTAATCCTACGGATCCTTAGGATTGGTATATTCTTTCCTATCCTGTAGTTTGTAGTTTCCCTGAATCAAGCCAAGTATCACACCTCTTTCTACCCATCCTGTATATTGTCCCCTTTGTTTCGTGTTGAAATAGAACCTTAATTTATTACTTATTTTTTTATTAAATTTTAGATTGTTAGATTTGTTAGTGATTACATATTAGTATCAAATGAGATTTTACGAAACAATTATTTTTTGATTTCTTTATAGGAGAGGACAAATCACTTTTTTTCGATGCGAATTTGACACGATATAGGAGAAGCCGCCCTTTATTAAAAATTATATTATTACATTATTTTTAATAATATAAAGGGGGTTCCAACATATTAATATATTGTGAAATGCTCCCCCAAATTCAGAACTTTTTTTCAATTCTCACAATCCTTATTAGTTAATAATCCTAGTGATTGGATTTCTATGCTTAGTCTGATAGGAAATAACGTATTCAAATAAATAATTTTATAGCGAATGACTATTCATCTATTGTATTTTCATGCAAATAGGGGGCAAGAAAACTCTATGGAAAGATGTTGGTTTAATTCGATGTTGTTTAAGAAGGAGTTCAAACGCAGGTGTGGGCTAAATAAATCAATGGGAAGTCTTGGTCCTATTGAAAATACCAATGAAGATCCAAATCGAAAAGTGAAAAATATTCATAGGTAGAGGAATCGTGACAATTCTAGTTACAGTAATGTTGATTATTTATTCGGCGTTAAAGACATTCGGAATTCATCTCTGATGAAACTTTTTTAGTTAGTGATAGGAATGGAGACAATTATTCAAAATTAGATTTTTGAGATTGACAACGATCCTTCTTTTCTACGTGAACTAGAAAGTTCTTTCTATAGTTATCGAAACTCGAATTATCTGAATAATGGATTTAGGGACGAAGATCCCTACTATAATTCTTACATGTATGATACTCAATATAGTTGGAATAATCACATTAATAGTTACATTGATAGTTATTTTCAGTCTCAAATCTGTATAGATACTTCCCTTCTAAGTGGTAGTGAGAATTACGGTGACAGTTACATTTATAGGGCCATTTGTGGTGGTGAAAGTCGAAATAGTAGTGAAAACGAGGGTTCCAGTAGACGAACTCGCACGAAGGGCAGTGATTTAACTATAAGAGAAAGTTCTCTTATAGTTAAAAATACAGACATTTGTGGGTTCAATGCGAAAATTGTTATGGATTAAATTATAAGAAATTTTTGAAATAAAAAATGAATATTTGTGAAAAATGTTGATATCATTTGAAAATGAGTAGTTCAGATAGAACTAAACTTTTGATCGATCTGGGTACTTGGGATCCTATGGATAAGGACATGGTCTCTCTGGATCCCATTGAATTTCATTCGGAGGAGGAGCCTTATAAAGATCGTGTTGATTCTTATCAAAGAAAGACAGGATTAACCGAGACTGCTCAAACAGGGATAGGCCAACTAAACGGCATTCCGGTAGCAATTGGGGTTATGGATTTTCAGTTTATGGGGGGTAGTATGGGATCCGTAGCCGAAGAGAAAATCACCTATTTGATTGAACACGCTGCCAATCAAATTTTACCCCTTATTATAGTGTGTGCTTCTGGGGGGGCGCGCATGCAGGAAGAAAGTTTGAGCTTGATGCAAATGGCTAAAATATTGTCTACTTTATATGATTATCAATTAAATAAAAAGTTATTTTATGTATCAATCCTTACATCTCCGACAATTGGTGGAGTGACAGCTAGTTTTGGTATGTTGGGGGATATCATTATTGCCAAACCCAATGCCTACATTGCATTTGCAGGTAAAAGAGTAATTGAACAAACATTGAATAAAACAGTACCCGAAGGTTCACAAGCAGCTGAATACTTATTCTAGAAGGATTTATTCGACCTAATTGTACCACGAAATGTTTTAAAAAGCGTTCTGAGTTAGTTATTTAAGCTCCAACCCTTTTTTCCTTTGAATCAAAAGTCAAACAAAATCAAGTAGAGCACTAAGTTCAATTATTTTATTTGTGTTTGTAGCAAAAAAGTAGTTAGTTTGTCGGAATTAAAGTAAATAAGATAATAATGACGCTTTCTTTGGTGATAGAAGATCTAATTGTAGAAAGAATCAAAACTAAAATTGAGGATAACTCTTTTTTTGACTTATATTTTTGATTACGAATCAAGAAGCCTTTATCAACAAGAGTGAGTTCTTCCTTTTGTGAAATTAAGAAAATAAAACGAATTTCTTCTTCTTGTCTTAGGTATATAATTTGAAATTAAAAAAAAAATTGAAATTCAAATATAGCTAATAGAGTTTTTATCTTTCTCTATCTCCCGAAAAACCATTTTAGCTAAAAATTCATGTTGGGTCGGATTCGAACGGATCTTTCGATAATCTGTAAGAAACTCTTTATCTATTTTTAGAAAATTAGAAGACAAGAACAAAAGATAAAGACATGAAGAAAAATAATAAAGTTTATTATGATACATATTTTTCTCATGTAGGAGATGAATAATTCTATTTATTTAGTTCTACAGTTCTACATTCTTTGTACTTATTATACCTACTTAGTTAAATTTAGATAGATAGATACTTAGATCTATACTAAGAATTTCAAATTCTTCAAATTCTATTAATAATAAATATGATCTAATTTGTAATTATTAATTAGTAATTAGAATTCAAATTCTTAATTTAATTATAAATATTACAAGATATCTTTATTTATATAATAACATAATAACAGATACAAATAGTAAATCGAGGTCCCCTTCAATGATAAATTTGAACCTTCCATCTATTTTTGTGCTGTTAGTAGGCCTAGTCTTTTCGGCAATTGCAATGGTTTCTTTATTTCTTCATGTTCAAAAAATAAGATTGTTTAGATCCTCTGGGACCCAATCTCATCCATTTTTGATAACTTCCATCTTGAAATTTATGTGGCGTTTTTATAAAATATCCACGATTTCTCTCTATTTGTAATCCAATATAAAAATCAATTGGTTTCGTTAAACTGGCTATATGTTGTGTATTATCAACGATTTCTACATAAGGCGGCAAGATGATATCTTGAGCAGTTACATATCCAGGACCCTTGACACAAATAGATGCGTTAGAAGTTCCATATAGATTACTTCTTAATACAATTTCTTTTACATTTTTTGAAATTTCATGTATTGATTCTTGAATGTCCGTTATGGTAGAATATTCATGTGGGACTTTTTCAACTTTTACACGTGTGATACATGTTCCTTCTATTTCTCCAAGTAATGCTCTTCGCATCGCAATGCCTATTGTGTCGGCTTGGCCTTTCATAAGTGAAGATAGAATAAAGCGTCCATAATAAAGGCATTTACTGTCTGTTCTTGATTCAACACACTCCCACTGTAGTGTCCGAGTAGATATTGTTACTTTCTCTCGAACCATAGTACTATTATTTGATTAGATCATCGAATCTTTTATTTCTCTTGAGATTTCTTCAATGTTCAGTTCTACACGTCTTTTTTCGGAGGTCTACAACCATTATGTGGCATAGGAGTTACATCCCGTATGAAAGTTAATAGTATACCACTTCGACGAAGAGCTCATAATGCTGCATCTCTTCCGAGACCGGGACCTTTTATCATGACTTCTGCTCGTTGCATACCTTGATCCACTACTTTACGGATAGTGTTTACTGCTGCGATTTGAGCAGCAAACGGTGTTCCTCTTCTCGTACCTTTGAATCTAGAAGTACCGGCGGAGGACCAAGAAACTACTCGACCCCGTACAGCTGTAACAGTGACAATGGTATTATTGAAACTTGCTTGAACATGAATAACTCCCTTTGGTATTCTACGTGCACCCTTACGTGAACCAATACGTCCATTCCTACGCGAACTAATTTTCGGTATAACTTTTGCCATATTTTATCATCTCGTAAATATGAGTCAGAGATATATGGATATATCCATTTCATGTCAAAATAGTCAAAATATGGACTAACTTAAACTAATTTAAAACTCAAATCGAATTTTCTATTCTTACTTATTTTGAGTCTTTACTAAATACTTCAACTATTGAAATCAAGAAGTTACAATTGGTCAAATGATATGAAAGAGATTAATTACTAGTCTCTTTTGAAATAGGCCTATTTTTCTCCAAATTTTTCCAGTGAATCAAACGGGGATTCAAGTTTTTCATGTCATGAAGTAAAAATGCAATTCTTATCTTTGAACCTTTCGAGGTATTTTATTGCATGTAAATGAAATGTGAAACCATAATTAGAAATCGAGTTTTTTTTGGATTCTTTATTTTATTTTTCATTTTTATTAAGTTCAACTATTTTCTTTCTACAGAACAATCGGTTAGCAAATTTTATACGTATAGATTTTATGAATCAAAAATAATGTGAAATAAAGATGCCAGTCAATAGAGAACCTTTTTTTTTTTTTAAATTATGAATGTTTTATGGAATAGAAAAACTTGAAAAAACAAATATTGACCTTCTTTTTTTATTTCCAGTATTATGCAATTTTCACACATCTTTTGCCTATCTCGACAATGTTTTATTTTAGGACGACACTATTAGCTCGAAAATAAATAGTAGTAAAAAGCATTCGTTTTGAACAATAGATGTCTTTCACATCCAGCTATAACAATGAGTAATTTTTTAATCTCTAAATGGCAGTTCCAAAAAAACGTACTTTGACATCAAAAAATCGTATTCGTAAAAATATTTGAAAAAGGAAGGGATATTCGATAGCATTAAAGGCTTTTTCGTTAGCGAAATCTCTTTCTACCGGGAATTCAAAAAGGTTTTTTGTACGCCAAACAAAAATAAATAAGTAATAAAACATTCGAATAATTTGAATCAACTTGAAAAAAGAATTCAATTATTCTTAAATTATTCAATTAGATAATAATTGAATAATTTAACGATTTCCCTTTCATATTTGATATTGATTAGCTCACCAATCAATACGTAATGGAACTCGCTTCGCTTTTCTGATTGATGGATAAAATAATAAAATTAGGAAATCCTCTATTTACTGAATAATAACTTTTTTGTTGACAAAAGAATAAACATCATTTCTATTCCAAGGTGGGGAGTTTCATTTTCCCCATCGACCTATTTGCAGAATTCCATTAAAAAAAAATTCTATATTTCCATTCTATTTCCATATCTATAGAAGAACGTATATAAAAATCTTTAGTGAAATTAGTGAAAGTTAAGAACTCATTGAAACTAATTAATTCTATTTTGAAACCTTTTTGTTTTGTCTAACTCTTTATTTTCTCTGAATTATTATATAGATCCCCATGTATATCTTGCCCTTAACCGAATAGAGAAAATTGCTTAATGAAATTCTGTATGACTGGTTGTCAATTTTNTATATATATATATATATATATATATATATATATATATATATATATATATATATAGGAGGGAATAGAAAATGTAATGACCCGACTGGTCGTTTGAGCTCTAGTGCGCCGCTCGGCGGTTTGAGGCCTTGGGTAGTTTCACTTTATGCATTATAACTTGTACGTGAGGTTGGAATTGAATTTCGGGAAGTTCGAAGTAGTTTCGGAAGAAATATTCTCAATTCAAAAGCTTTAAGTTGGAAGACTTTACTAAGGTTTGACATATGAGTAAACGACCTCGGAATTAGGATTTGAAGGTTCCAATATGTTTGTATGATGATCTCGGACTTGGGCGTATATTCGGGTTGAGTATCGGGTGGTCCGGAAACATTTTGGCGCTTAATATGGAATGTTAGCATTTTGAAGGTTTTAGAATTTCCTAAGTTTGGTTTTAAGTGGACTTTGGTGTTATCAATATCCGTTTGGGATTCCGAGCCTTGGAATAGGTTCGTGTCATGATTTGTGACTTGTGCGTAAAGTTTGGCGTCATTCCGGGATGTTTAAGTATGAATCGGACGCATTCGTCGAAGTTTGAATGTTTGAAAGTTTGGAATTTTTCCTAAGTTTGACCATGGTTTGAATTTGAGGCTTTCGGGATCGTATTTTGGTATCATTCGGAGTTGATTTTTGTGTTTTGGACGATTGGTTGCAATTATAGAAGTTCTTGAAGTTCATTGTGATTTTTATGCGTTTTGGCGTTCGATTTGTGAATCTAGAGGTTATTTTGGTATTTTGATCGTGCGAGCAAGTTCGCGTTATGTTTTTAGATTTGTGTGGATGTTTGGTTTGGAGCCCCGAGGGCTTGAATTTGGACGCGTTCTAGAGGAGTTTGTAGAGGTTCAATGGTTCTGGTGCACTGATCTCGCATTTGCGAGGTTTTTGTCGCATTTGCGAGATAACTCTCGCATTTGCGAAGATGGGCTGGGGCAGGGAAGTGCGCAATTGCGAACAATTTAATCGCAATTGCAATTGAGACAGCTTCCGCATTTGCGAGGTTCTAGTCGCATTTGCGACTCTGCAGTGTTGGTCAGCCTTCGCATTTGCGATGCCTGTTTCGCATTTGCGAGCTTCATGTCGCAAATGCGACATCTGAGGCTGTTATCAAGACTTCATTTCGGGACTTAGCCCATTTCTCTCATATTTTTATTTGGTTAGGCGATTTTTGGAGTTCTTGGAGGCAAGATTTTCATCATCTATTGCAAGGAAAGTAATTCCCACATCTTATAAGTTAATTAAATGGATTCTATAAGGATTTAACATGAAAATTTTGGAAAATTGTGGTAATTTTGAAGAAAAACCTAGAAATCGTATTTTTAGATTTTGACCACGAAATTGGACATGAAATTAGGAATAAATTATATATTTGAGTTCGTGGTAGTATGGGTAATGTTTATCTTCGAAATTTTTTGGAATCCGAGCACGTGGGCCCAACGATTGACTTTTTGGCTTTTCGAACGGAGTTGAGGATTATTATAAATTATTAAATTATAAGCATTGGAGTATATTTTGATTAAATTGCACATTGTTTGACTAGTTTTGGATTGAGGGACATCGTTTGAGGTGATGGAGGGGCATTGGAGCCGGTCATGGAACTTCGGAGCGAGGTAAGTCTCTTGTCTAACCCTGTGAGGGGAATTTACCCTGTAGGTATCATTCTTGTTATTTGCTTCATGTTGAGTGAAAGGGGTTCTAGATGATGAAGTGTTTATTCTATTGGTGATTCAGGAGTTATGATGAAATTCTTGTACTCTCGCGTAGCAGCATGATAAGTGCAGTGGGCGATATTGGAAGTTTAGGACCAAGGTTGAGGTTCGGATTGATAAGAATGTCACGAGCTCGGAGGAGCGGGGGAAGATTTAAGATGTACAGAGTATGCTGGCGTTATTTTCGGAAAGTCTGAGGAGGGTCTATTTTGTGGAAGAAGTGTTAGGTATTGTAATGCAGATGCCTGACTAGCACTACGGAAGTACCATGGTTGATGGCCAGTAGTGTTCAAATTTTACTACCCCGTGTGGAAGGTTGTGGAAGTATATCTCACGGGAAGGTCGTATAAGTGTGATGTGTTAGTCATTTAATTGTTCGAGATTGAAATCAGGTATGGAGATTTTGGGTGCTGTCGCCAATGGGAGAGGTTATGACTAAGAGGTTTGGCTATGGACTGTGGGAGTTTGTTCTGGATCTGACGGGTGCTCTTATGTGTCGTAAATAGGGTCATTGTGGATCCTTGGAAGGTTAGTGGCCCAGTATGGGATGATCGAGATCAGCTTGAGGTCTGCTAGTAGAACTAATGTGAATTGTATGCTCTATATCAGGTCAGATGTGTCCATTCAGCATAGCACTGCTTATGGAGGAGTCTTCAGGATGTTGGATGTTATTCCTATTGTTAACTATTCTCTGTAATACTCTAATATGCCATGTGGGTTGTGAGACGACTTGATTACTCGCACGTGTATTGCGGTCCTGTGTAGCTTGTCGTTATTGCTCCTTAGTCGTACTTGAGTTTCTATAGCACGTGGTGCTCTCTGTCTCCCCAGGGTCGTATTTATGCACTAGGCGTGCTTGTGGTCAATATTCGAGCATTCCGTAGGTATTAGCATTATGTCTTGATGAGTATTTCCTTATTGATTGTTATGTGTGGATCGGGTGCCACGCTGCCACAAGTATGATGTTTGGATCAGGTTGCATGCCGCAATGGTATCATGTGTGGATCGGGTTGCACGCCGCAACAGTGAGATGTTGAGTACGGTTCAATATACTTATTTTTGTGTATTTTGTTTATCATTCCCTGAGAAAGGTTCATAGCATCCGTTTGGCCATTTTATTTGCTACGCAGGCTGGGTAGTTCTTTGCCAGAGTTCGTTCTTCCTTATGTGTCATATTCGAGTTGTAGCTTATTGGCGCATTGATAGCGTCATGAGAGATTTTAGTCAGTGTTTGAGGTGGCTTATTGCCTGAGCAACTTGTACTGGGTGAGACGATACTATTGGACCTGAAATCAACACGATCAAATTTATGTAAAGTATATTAAAGAGAAGATGTCACTATTCAGTTCAGAATAGGGTAATGGTTCTTGTCAAATGGGGAAACTCCATGAGATATTGATTTGACGGGTGGTTATGAGTTCCTGCACATCTCTTTCATCGTTGCAGTATTATGAGGGTTGATACCGTGCTTATGTGTGTTATGATGTATACTACGGGCATTTGGTTCGTGAAGTTGCAGCTATTGTAGTCAGAGGATGTTATTATGAACATACGAAATGTGCCGTACATTGCGTGATCTCAGTATGGGTGCATAATCATATTTTGTACAGTGCGTGGAGACTGTTACGGTGTTCGTATGTTGGAATCAGACTTGGTAAAGAATTCCAGATATTGGAATTTGATCCCAAGGCTTGTTGGCTAAAATAAACGAGACGATCTTTAGTCTGGCTCGAGCTAATGGGCTCACGTGGGTTGTGGTGGCATGGATAGGTGCACGAGGTGTTAAACAGTGATTTTTGGTCAACTCCGGAATGGTTCTTGGCACGTTCGAGGATGAACGTATGTTTAAGTGAGGGAGAATGTAACGACCCGACCAATCATTTTGAGATCTAGCGCATCACCCAATGGTTTGATGGCTTGAGTAGCTTCACTTTATGCATTATGACTTGTACGTGAGGTCGGAATTGAATTTCGGGAAGTTCGGAGTAGTTTCGGAAGGAAAATTCTCAATTCGGAAGCTTTAGGTTGGAAGAGTTGACTAAGGTTTGACTTTTAAGTAAACGACCTCGGGATCGGGATTTGAAGGTTCCAATATGTTCGTATGATGATTTCAGACTTGGGCGTATGTTTGGGTTGAGTACCGGGTGGTCCGAGAGCATTTCGGCACTTAATATAGAAAGTTGGCATTTTGAAGGTGTTAGAATTTCCTAAGTTTGGTTTGAAGTGGACTTTGGTGTTATCGATGTCTGTTTGGGATTCCGAGCCTTGGAATAGGTTCGTATCATGATTTGTGACTTGTGCATAAAGTTTGGCGTCATTCCAGGATGTTTAAGTATGAATCGGACGTGTTCGTCGAAGTTTGAAAATTTGGAAGTTTTCCTAAGTTTGACCATGGTTTGACTTTGAGGCTATCGGGTTCGGATTTTGGGTTCGGAACTTGGAATAGGTATATTTCGTCATTTGGAACTTGCCTTAGGAGTTGATTTAATGTGTTTTGGATGATTGGTTGCAATTCTAGAAGTTCTTGAATTCATTGTGATTTTTATGTGTTTTGGCGTCTGATTCGTGATTCAAGAGGTCATTTTGGTGTTTTGATTGCGCGAGCAAGTTCACATTATGTTTTTGTGTGGATCTTTGGTTTGGAAGCCTGAGGGCTCGAATGAGTTTTGGACGCGTTCCAGAGGAGTTTGTAGAGGTTCAACTGGTTCTGGTGCACTAATCTCGCATTTGCGAGGTTTTTATCGCATTTGCGATGTCCGCATTTGCGAGATTACTCTCGCATTTGCGAAAATGGGCTGGGACAGGGAAGTTCGTAATTGCGATTGAGACAGCTTCCACATTTGCGAGGTTCTAGTCGCATTTGCGACTATGGCAGTGTTGGTCAGCCTTCGCATTTGCGACCTTCGCATTTGCGAGCCTCGTGTCGCAAATACGCCATCTGAGGCTATTATAAAGGCTTCATTTCGGTACTTAGCTCATTTCTCTCACATTTTCATTTGGTTGGGCGATATTTGGAGCTCTTGGAGGCAAGAGTTTCATCATCTATGGCAAGGTAAGTAATTTCCACATATTGTAAATTATTACTTGGATTCTATAAGGATTTAACATGAAAATTTTGGAAAATTATAGGATTTTTTAAGAAAAACCTAGAAATTGTATTTTTAGATTTTGACCACGAAATTAGATATGGAATTATACATAAATTATATATTTGAGTTCGTGGTAGTATGTGTAATGTTTATCTTCAAAAATTTTTGGAATTCGGACATGTAGGCCCGAGGGTTGACTTTGTTGGCTTTTCGAACGGAGTTGAGGATTATTATAAATTGTTAAATTGTAAGCATTGGAGTATATTTTGATTAAATTTCACATTGTTTGACTAGTTTTGAATTGAGGGACATCGGTGTGAGGTGATGGAGGGGCATTGGAGCCGTTATGGAACTTCAGAGCGAGGTAAGTCTCCTGTTTAACCCTGTGAGGGAGAATTTACCCCGTAGGTGTCATTCTTGTTATTTGCTTCATGTTGAGGGAGCTGCGCACGTATGAGGTGACGAGTGTCCGTGCGTATACTAGAATTCCTAATTATGTCTAGGTAGACTTAGGTTCACGCCATGCTTTAAATGTACTAATTGAGTTATCCTTGCTTGTTTAATTGCTTTATTTCACATCATGACATGAGATTATACTTGCGTGGAGTAATGGACCCGCTATTTGAGGGATTTGACCAGCTACTTGATTAGCCGCGGAATAATTGTGCTTCCCTTATGAACTTCTCCTGCGTTGTACGTGTTCATCGAAAAGCTTCCTTAAAATTTCATAGCTCACACGTATATTCGTGAGTGGGGTCGAGGACCCGTTAAGGTTCTTCCTCTAATGGGATCGGACCGTTCGCCTCGGCAGTATAATTATTCTTATGGGATCTGGCTGTTCGCCTCGGCAATATAATTATTCTTATGGGATCGGACCGTTCGTCTCGGCAGTATCATTATTCTTATGGGATCGGGTCATTCGCCTCGGCAGTATCATTATTCTTACGGGATCGGGCTGTTCACCTCGACAGTATCATATTCTTATAGGATTGGACCGTTCGCCTCGGCATTTCTATAAAACTCTAATGGGATCAGGCCGTTCGCCTCAGTAACTTTATAAAAACACTTTTATGGGATCGGGCCTTTCGCCTCGGCAAAATCGTGCGTAATATCTGATAAAAAGCCATTGTATACATGAGATTTCCTGGTTTGAGTAGTGACGACCCATTTGGTGGGTATCATATTATATATCCTCCGGTTGAGGGATAACCGATATTTGAGAACTTATGTTCACTGTTTTGAGGAGGATGGTACCATGTACTTACACTACTTTACACTGTTTTTACCATGCCTCATACTTATTTACTTTCTACTGTATTTGATTTATTGGATCACTAGTAAGTGTCGATGTCAATCCCCTGTCACTACTTTTTAGAGGTTAGGCTAGATACTTATAGGGTACGCGTTGATTTATGTATCATGCTACACTTCTGCACTTATTGTGAAGGTATATATATTTCTGGTGGTCTTTTGGGCGCAAAGGCACGACTATTGCGGGGACTTTTGTAACACCCCAATATTTTAAGTGAGGATATATTGGACATTTAGAAAATAATTTAAGTCCAAAACAAAAAGAAAAAAAATAAAATAAAAGAACAATTAATCTAATAAATCAAAAAAAAGAAGGAAACCTAGTCAAACTAAAACTAAAAGGGGATTTGAGTCCTACACCTAGTAGGATTTTCAAAAATAAATAAATAAATAAATAAATAAATAAATAAATAAAGAAATAAAGCACACAAAAGGGCCGAAGCCCATTCTTTAACCAAAAAGGAAACGGAAACAAAGAAGAAGGAAAAAAACGAAAAGGGAAAAGGGGTGCTGCAAGAACAGAAGCAAACAAAAACAGAGAAAGAAAGAAAAGGAAAGGAAAAAGAAGAATAAGAGAGGAAGAAGAAGCCAAGGCTTCTGGAAAAAAAAAAAGAAAAAGAAAAGAAAGCCAGAGGGATCGTTTCAATAGCACCTCTGAACCCTAATATCTTTCGAGTTTCGAGTACTGCGGTAAATACCTAAACTCTTTATTTTAGTTATGTGGACAGATTCTTTAAAAATTTCTTTTCTGAAATTTAAGCAATTTCATAGATTGTGAATAGCTTAGTTAAATACCACAAAGAGATAGAGTTACTGGTGTATATTTGAGTGAAGAATTCATTGAAGAAACTATCTTGATAGAGATATGGTGCAATTAATTACTTAAGCAAGTTTTAAAATTTTCAAAAGCTATTTAGAACGGTGTATTTTTCACGGAATGCGATTAAGGTATAAAACTATTTTCACCTTATCTCGACATATCCAACTTGACAAATTGATAATTTACCATGAAACTCCGAGAATTGGGTATTCTAAATTAGCTATAAATTAGCCAAAACATAGAAATTAACATGAGACGGATATTATGTAATTTTAGATTGAATTGGAGGAAGTTGTACGAATTGCTCGAGGTGAAGCATTTGGAGTTTCGGCACGAGTACTGTGAGTAGTAATCTTACCACAATTTGTGTTTTTATAACTTGCATGATTTACACATGATTTTTAATATGAATATGTTACCGATTATTGTTGAGTTGCCTGTGGGATAAGTCTTTTACTCGATATGAAACCGAAATAATTATTTGAGATGAGTACCGTGATTTTAAATATTTTCGTTGTCACTAGATCTGTTTTACCGTTACTTGAATTTACTGTATCAAAAGGAAATTATATGATTTGATAAGAACTGAAATGCCTATATTAGTTTAAAATAGTTTCTACGAGTATATACGGATTACAAAGACAAGTATAAATGGGAGTAGACATTGAAGGATCCCGTAGCTAACGGCGGGTTCGTTAGACCTGGTGCACCTTGTATTTACAGATTACCGATTACAGTTATAGCCCTCGCTAGTGGGAAGGTAGAACTAGCTTACCGTTACCGATTTCCCTCGAGTAGGGACTACCGTTATATTTGACTTCTTGCGAAGAAGTCCACAGTTATACCGATTACATGATCCGTTCATTGAAACCTCCCAAAAATGTGAATACTGATATTTTACAGTTGTTACCGAGCTTATTACTGAATTTTTTATTATATTTTACTACAAGAAAAGCGTGATGAGATTAGAAATTATTTATTGTTTCTGAAAGAGCATTTTTATGTGATTTTCTCTTTGAGATACTAGCATGTTTTCTGACTTGTCCCCAAATAAAAACGGTTGTGGTTAAGTATTATTATTCACTGAGCTAGCGACTCATTCCCCGCTAATTTATTTTACAGAGACAGCAGTTGACGCAGGCGAGGATCTCGTCAATTAGAGCGCACAGGTTGACATTTTCTCGGTGAGCCTCGCACTTGTTCGCGTGGGCATAGATTTTCTAATTGTGATAGTCTTTCTATTGAACTCTTAGAGTTGCTCCATAGTCATTATTTAGTGTTATGCGTATTCTTTCGTTATTATGGTTTTATGTCGAGTATCGTTCTCCTTTATCAAAGTTGGAGATAGATTAGTATTTCTATTAGTTAATTGGTGGTTTAGTTGTATTGGAGACTTGTATTTGGGTTAATTGACAGGTTGTCAATTGTTTGGTTTAATATTAGGATGTTTGGTTGTTGGTTTGAGACAGGAAAATTTTTTGGATGGTCCAAAAACAGGGGAAACTCTGTCCGATTTTCTATAAAATTTCCGATGAGGCTTACTTGGGAGCACTTGCTCCTAAGCGCCGGTCACAATCCTAAATTGGGTCGTGACAACTTTATGGTGAGCTGCATCCCATGTTACGATCCGCAGCATGCAGAGTTTCCATCAGTATTATTTACATTTTTCTGTCTAACTTGTATTCCGGACAGATATTGTATTATTATTGTACATTCTAGTAGATGTTCATGCACTCGTGACACCGGGTTTTGGGGGTGTTCTAGAATTGTTATGGATTGTTTTACATTGATACACTTTTACTTATTATTTTAATTAAACTGTATGTAACTATAATTTATTTTAATGCACTGACCTCTCTATCTAAATAAGATTCATGATTTTAAAAATGATAAAAAGGATAATTAAGTGTTGGTTTGTCTAACGGAAATGTTGGGCACTATCACGGCGCATAATGGATTTTTATATTCATCTGCATGATAAATATTACTGTGATTGAAAATATAAAAATATTATTTTAAATGTATTGATATCATTTATAACCGAGCGAAGCGCGGATAATTTGACTTAGTATTCCGTAAATTTGTGCAATTTCTCGAGATGAGCTACTCATTGGAAAAAACAGAAAACGATAAAATAAACCTTGTGCAGCATCTAATTGAAATTCATGACCTTTTCATTGTAATTTTTCTTCCCCATGTGTTACTAATTAGCTAGTTTACTATTACTAATTTTCCTAAATGTATATGTAACCCATCCTCTGCGTATTCATGGTTTTCTAAAGTCTCACCTGTACAGTTATTCCAATATGCTCAGCTTATAAAGTGTAAATGTTTACAACTCTTGGATGATGTTGGACAAGAATTTCCCAACTGCCACTTTCCCATGTAGTACTATTTACTTACTAATGCTTACCGATTTTTTATTTTTATATATTTTTTTAATAGAAGGATGCACTATTTAAGAATTCCATAGCAAATTATATTTATATTATTTTTAATTTTTAAGATATCCTTAGTTGTTGTTAAAATTTTCATTTATATTTCTGAATAACATATTAATTTCTTTTTCAATATAAAAAATACATTAATTAACAAGAATTAAATATATTGTACGTGATAATTACTAAGAATTATTTCACTAATCGTAATAAAATACACATGATTGAGTTTTTTTTTTTTTTTTTTTTTTTTTTTTTTTTTAATAATGGCAGGATTTAATCAAGAGATGATGTTAGAAAGTAAAATTATAAGATCATTCGATATTAAATTTCAATACTAACAATCTCAAACTATATCATTTTATATATACTACAATTGAATTTTATCTAATCAAATACATGTGAAAAAATGAGATACATAAGATAGAAAGTACATTAATGAAACTTAGTTACATTTTTACTTCTCTGCTTAGAAATTAAATTTAATTAAGTATCAATCATTTAGTTGCATTTATTATATTTTCTGATGATATTAGTTGAAATATGTCAAATATAGTCGTGTCTTAGCTTTATTATGTTCTTTATATCAACCATATTATATTTTTTATTCTAAAATTAATTTGCTTTGTGATCATTATTTTGTTATTGAATTTGCTGAAAAAAGTAATGACCGACTATGTTATGCTTAATGACTTATAATGCCCAATTCAAACATATATACATCATTAAGTTTTATATAGGATCAACAATTTTACATATACCTACACATAAATCGACAAATATAATAGATAAAAATAATTCCTATGGATATTTTTTACATATCAAGTTTTTGTAACTTTCAGAAAAATATAATTTTCAAATTAAAAAGTAACATCTTCTTAGAAATTCAAATAATATTTTTAAAAGTATTAAAAGTATTCTTTTTTCTATATCAAGTTCTTGTAACTTTCAGAAAAGTATAATTTTTAAATTAAAAAGTAACATCTTCTTAGAAATTCAAATAATATTTAAAGAATTTTAAACTTAAATATGTAGTTATAAAATCCTCAGGTAAATTCTCAAATATTATATATCCAATTAAAACAACAACAATAAAATTTCTATCTAAATCCTAAGAACAAATCCCCAATCAAAACCGTATAGTGAAATACTCAAGTAAATGAACAATTTTCGTTTAAAACCACACAAATTAGCTCTGGTTTATTTCTTAGGTAATAAAATTTCTAGGTAAATCCCAAGATATATCACCAAGAATAAATTCTAGAAAAAATTACAATAATATAATCCCCATGTAATTCCAACAAATAAGTAAATCCCAAGAAACAAAAGTTCTAACTAAATTCACATCAACCAAATCTCTAGGTTATTTCCAAGGTAAGAAAATTCACAGGTAAATATTCAAGAAAATATTTCTAATTAAATTTGCAGAAATAACATCCTCAGGTAATTCCCTCATCTAAGATAATCCCCAGATAATTCTTCAAGAAAAAATCTCCAACTAAATCCACAACAACAACATCCCCAGGTAATTTTCCGAATAAGCAAATTCCCAAGAAAATATCCCGAACCAAATTTGCATGTAGAATTACCTAGGAATTTTCCTTTGGATTAATATAATATTTTTTAATTTTTTTTTATTTGTTTACCTGCGAATTTTCTTACGAACATATACTTGCTGATTTATTTCAGCGGGTAATTTTTCAGGTAATATTTGGCATATAATGGCGCCAAAGTTACCTATGGATTTTCCTAGAAAAATATTTATCGCATGTAAAATATTTTAAATTTAGGAACTTTAATGTTTCGCATGAAATTCCGCAAGTATTATCTGCGAATAAAATCCCTTGATAAAATTCCCATTTAATTAGCACTTTTTTTGGACCGAAGATCTTTCAGAAATAGTCTCTCTATCTGTACAAGGTAGATGTAAAGTCTGTATATACACTACCTTTTCGAACCCTACTTATAAATTTACATTAAATTTATTATTGTTGTTGTTGTTGTAATTACAACTCATCAATGAAAATAATGAAAAGAGGGAGAAAAAGATAAGAAATCTAGGGTAATTAAGTTTCAATTCCTTATGCTAAAGGAAAATTTTCAACTCACAAGTATATTATTTATGACTGGACATTTTCAAATGCTATAAGGAAAATTTTCCATTTACCAATATATTATTCATGACTGGACTAGTTGGTATTTCTTTCATCTTTTTTCCGTTGGAAGGAAAATTTTCATTTCCTGCTCTTAAAAGTATATATTCATGGTGAAATTCACCGACCTTTTCTTTTTTCCTTTCTTAATAACGGCTGTCTATATCCCTCTTATTGCTCCATTCTAAAGTATATACTGTTTCCTTGTCAATAAAAAGGTGAGTTTTCTGAAATGTTTAATCTTTAGAAATATTATCACATAAACTGAAACAGCGTCAAGAATATTTTATATTCTTGAAAGCAACACCACGTTAGTGTTTACTGTTATAGTTCAAACCACCTATGTAGAAAAATAAAAGAAAGGAACTCTTTTTTAAAAAAAAAAAAAAGTAAAAGTAAACACGTGATCTTGTTCAATAGTCAACACCAACTCCATTAGGCTATCTTATACACACCTTTCTTATGATTTGAATTATGATGAGTGCCCACAGAATCACCAAATCGCTTTGCCTTTAGAGCAATTGCTTATGCATAAAAAATGATTAATGTAAATTCCACCAATAAATAAATAAACAACTACTCGATGTGTAGAATAAAAGCAAACTTTTATATAAATTAATTAACAAAACATCAACTGGTGCGATGTGTGCCAACCTGCCAAGCTTGTCTTAGCTTCTCAGCATTATTCTTCCTGAGCTGCCATTTTGTCAAACTAAATCCATTTACAATTTAATAATTTAGAATTAGGATTTATGTTCATGACAATCTAAAGAAATTTTACACAATTATATATACTGTTGATGCAACTTGATACTTTATATTGAGTTATTGTTCGATTTAATCGCATGAGAAAGTCTCGGGTTAGAGACAGAGCAAACAAAGCCTTAAATCTTTGTTTCATGGTATGGACCAAAGTATAAGTTCTGCTGCTACAAATATTATCATATCAAATTTATTATGAATAGTATATATTGTTAATTACGTATATGTTAATTTGACCTAACAACATATAGAACTTAATTATATGCATTCGTTTTAGTGTTTGGTCAGAGAGTGTGTTGATGCGACATTTCTGGTCACTAAAGATTAGTAATATTGTCCAGGTGTGAAGCAACTAAACTTAGGTTAAAAATTAAGATAATCATAAAAAAAGATTTTTATCCATAAGTGAGAAACGTCATTTTCTCTCTTTTGAGGAAAAATATTTTTCTTTCTGGTAATAAAATATCATCAATAACTTCCTTATGAAAAATATTTTCCCTGAAAGAAACAAAACTTTTGTCGCACCAAACACACCTTAATGTTATGTAGGCTATGTTGCTGGACATGGTATAGGCAGTGACACCAATAGGATCTAGAAGTCGGATTTATCATTACGCTAAATCTTAGAATTATTGAGGGATTCATATAGGAGCATAGATACGATTCTTAAGGTACAATAATTAAATATCTATTACGACATCTATAAATGTATATTTCAACAATAATGATTGGAGTAATTAAATTATAAGGCCGTACAATTAAATTCTTGGTAAGCATTTAATATTTATTCATAAGTTATCTGTACAATATTAAAATGTTTTAATACTTTTATGTAAACATAAATCTGGTACCCAAGCTAGGTTGACTAAATCTAGTGCACATCTCACGCCCACACCCAAATCGTATTATGAAAGATGTGAGTAATTACCTAGTGTGTAAGCTATTAGACCCTATTTATGGGACACAATTGCCTAGTTAGCAAATGCATGGCTACCTGATCACTTCTACTAATAGTCAAATCCAAATATTAGAAGAGCGTAACACTTTGATCTTAGGTGCAAATAGAAAGTAGTCTCAAAATTTCTTTTTCATAGACAGGTAAAAGGCTACATCTTTGAATTATTTGTCCATTGAAAACGAATGGGTTGTTAGCAGCCCACAAAAACGATTGACTGCTACTAAAACCATAGGTTAGCAATCTAAAATATGTGGGTTTTCATCACTAGGAAAGGAAAATGGTTGAGTAGATAATTAGAAGAGATTTATTTATAAGATCCGTCATAATTGCATCTTCTAAACACTTTGCCACTTGGAAAAAAATAATTTCTTTTTTTGTCAACTTTTGGAGAATTCGGAGGAGGGAAATTAATGATATAAGTTCGAAATTTTTTCCACTTTGATGAGATCTGATTTTGTACTTTAGTACAAATTTTGTTATAATTATATGATCCTTTTTCGCAAGAGATTAAATAAAGTAACACATCAAATATGTAAATTACAATTTTGTAGAGTCATTTTATTCTATTCAAATTATAAGTGGGTATATATAAGATATATTCCCATGGATTTCTAATTTTAGTCTATGATAATATAAAAAGAATAGGATACTCAAAATAAGTCTTTGTAAATTGCAAATTATAGTGGGTTCACACAAGAAAGCGACAAAATCGTAAAAAATGAACAACTTGGAGTTCATGAAGCTGTTCTTGTTATTTAAATGGGTCACTGTAAAGTCAGTTTTTCTAATTTAAAGTTGAAGGTTTATATATTTATTTTTGTCGTAATCTCCACTTAAGTTACTTTGCTTGAGTTCACACATGGAACAGACTACAGTTCATTCAAAAATCCTAAAAGAAAAAGGTGCGATTTCTTTGAGTCAATGTGATTGATCAGTAGGGTAAAAGGCAAGATAGTATTGGTCACCTCTTTATCGGATTTTATTTTATTATTATTGAGAAATACATTTCAATTAATATATGTAAAATTCCAACTTATTTGTTTACAAAGTGAGAAGACATACAGTTAAAATGAATTTACCTTTTTCCGAAAAAAGTAAATTGACTTTTTTTGTGGAAATTGATACTAGAAATAATAAGTAAGTAACAGAGAATTAAAAGCTTTGAAGCTTGAAAGATCACTATCTTTCAAAAGTTTTTGCTTATATATATTTTAGGGATTACAAGCAACTCTCTATCAGTATACAACAAAGCCTGAAAACATACGTGCAAATTGAAAACGCTACTTTTGGGATGTCTTCGTAGTTATAGAGAGGAAAGTGAGACTCTTCCTGAAGAGTTGCACCTTTTTCACGAATAGCCACAACTTTTCCGTTAATTCAAAATTTAACTTTTAAATATACTTTAGGGATTACAAGCAATTTCTCTATTAGTATACAACAAAGCCTGAAAACATACGTGCAAATTGAAAATGCTACTTCTGGGATGTCTTCGTAGTTATAGAGAGGAAAATGACTCTTGCTGAAGAGTTGCACCTTTTCACGAATAGGCACAATTTTTCTGTTAATTCAAAATTTAAATTTTAAATAACAAAAAGCCGTTCCAAAATAAAATACGAAATAAAATTTGACCCGACCCGCAAGCCCAAGTCCAAATCATTCTAAATATGTCAATTGTTCATTTTATTGAACTTAATGGGCTAAGCTTTATAATTTAACTAAATGGCTTGTGGTCATCGATGTGGTACTCCCACATATTTACAAACTGCTCTAACAATTGATACCTTCTTAGAACTTGTGGGAGAATCTCTGATACTATTTGTTGAGTTTTGTAATGTTTTGATGATTAACAAATGAAATGTGCTTAATATACTAGTAAAAATTAGTCTAGTTGAGTTAATACATTAATTTTGAGCTGATTTGTAATATAATGTACTAGTGCGTATTGACAAGATTAAGTATAACCTAAAAGATCTTGGAGTGTTTTGAAAGATTGTGTGTTATGAGAAGATTTGACTTAGTTGCAAGAAAAGACAATGAGAGGAATGAACTGAGATCTTAAGGAAGAACTTTATCCTTTGAAGCATGGACAACTACCTAAAGCCATGTGATAGTTGTTTGATGAGTTGGAGTTGGTAGTTGCTTTCGAAAAGAAAAGACCTTGTTAAAGTCAACTCTATATATTGTCTAAATCTTCCTTTTGTAGGGAATCACGTTCAACACTCTTCAGAACAAATGAAAGAAAATACAGAAAAGTTTTAGAGTATTCAAAGAGTGAATTTACAAGCAAAAAGTGTGTAATTTTCTGAAGCTGGAACGTGATCGAAGAACCAAGCTGTGAACCTGTTCTATCTCACTGTATCATGACTATTATTTTCAATTCTTCTTCTTTGTAGTAAGACTGTTCTATAGCTGTACCAATTTTTGCTTATTCTAAAAGTTTTATTTATGTATTTTTTTCTGAGAGATGTTCAACTTCAAGCTAGAGTTAGTTTGAAGCTTACTACAATCAAGTGATTGTAAGCAGTGAATGGGCTAGGGGTAGTCTCTTAGGTTACATAATTTGAAGTTAAATCTCACTTAGGGCCGAGTATTTTTCATGTAAAAAATCTTGTGTTCTTACTTATATTGCTATTTTAATTATGAAAATGGTAGTATAAGAACCACAGAGAAGAAACTGTTCCATTTTATACGTCAAGACTATAAAATTTAGATAATTCCTAGCTAGTTACAAAAATTTGGTACGACCCAATTCACCCCCTTGAGTCGTAATGGTGTCTAAAATAATAAACTTGCTACACCAATGAAATGTAACGACCCGATCGATTATTTTAAGTATTTTTTATTTTTCTTATTTGATGCTTTACATATGTGTATTTGTCGTTATGTGACTGCAGGGGCAGTTGGTTTAGTCTCGGGGGAGTTTTGGATAGGATTGGACACTTAGTCCCAAGGTCGGAAGCTTAAACAGTAAGGGTTGGTCGGAGTTTGACTTTTGTATAAGCAACCTTAGAATGGTGTTTTGATTGTTCCAATAGGCTAGTATGATAATTTTTTACTTAGGATTATGTCAGGATTTGGATTTTGAGATTTCTAGGTTGTTTTGGCTTGAATTGGCGAAAGTTGAAAAATTCGTAGGTTTGACTGAGAGTTGACTTTGATGATATCAGATTCGTATTGTATTTTGGGAAGTTGAAATAGGTTCGTTGTGTCATTTGGGACTTGTATGCAAAATTTGAGGTCATTCCAAGTTGATTTGATGTGGTTCGGCATGAGATTTGGGAAGTTGGAAGTTCATTAGTTCCTTAGGCTTTAATTGAGGTTCGATTCGTGGTTTGGATGTTGTTTTGTATGATTTGAGGCCTCAAGTATGTCCGTGTTATATTTTGAGATTAGCTGGTGTGATTGGACAGGGTCCCGGGGGCCTCGAGTGTGTTTCAGATTGATTTTGGATCATTTGAGATTGAGTTGGTATTGCTGAAGATTTGCCGAGTTTTAGTATTTTCGCATATGCGGAATTTTGATGTGACGATCCGGCCAGTCGTCTCATGAGTTACCGCTCCGTTTCTCCCATTTCTGCTTCATTATGCTTCGTTATCCGTGTTTTATGTGATCGAGTTGAGTAGTTTGCGTTCGGAGTGGATTTGGTAAGAAATGAGACACTTAGTCTCTTTTAAGAAGGTTTAAGTTGGAAAAGTCAACCGGATGTTGACTTATGAGTTAGAGGGCTTGGATGTGAGTTCCGATGGTTCGGTTAGCTTCCGGAGGTGATTTATGACTTAGGAGTGTGATCGGAATTGGTTTGGAGGTCCGGTGTAGAATTAGGCTTGAATTGGTGGAGTTAGTATTTTGGCGATTTCCGGTTGTTAGGCGAGATTTTGATCCGAGGGTCGGAATGGAATTACGAGAGTTGCTATAGCTTCGTATGGTGATTTCGGACTTAGTCATATGTCCGGATTTGAAATTGGAAGTCCGTAGGACAATTTCGACAGAATTTTCTGATGCACTTCAGAAGCTCATATCTCGGAATATATAAAGAGTTATATAGTGTACAACCTATTAAATGAAAGATCTTCGAGTCTAGTTTCTAAATCTTCAAACCGTTGATCATTTAGATATTTTCACAAGGGGTTATGGGCGTTTTAACAGAAGGTGTACAGCAAGGAAAAATGGTAAAAGGATGTACAACCTGCACAGCGCAAGGTACAACTCGATGAAGCCTGGGCAGAATATTTTTAAGTCTTCTTGTCCACGATTTTGGGTATATTTTCACCCATAGTTGCTCATTTTTGGAGGTTCTTGAAGGAAATTAATGAGGGATTCAAGGAGAATCAATTGGAGGTAAGAATTTCGGACCTAAAACTCGTTTATATTGTGAAATCCACCTAGAAAATCATTGAAGTCTTGCTAAAAATGGAAGAAATAGGGCTTGGGATTTGAAATTTTAATTGGGTATTTGGAGGACCATTTGGGGTCGGATTTGAGAACTTTTGATATGTATGAACTCGTTGGGAGATAAGAAACCCGTTGATGTGAAAATTTTTGAGCTTCGAGAAGTGGGCCCAGGGCTCGGGTTTTGCTAATTTCGGAATTTTTGGTATTTTTTGATTGTTTTCGCTTGGGCTTTGTCCCCTCAAGCATATTGTGACGTATTTGTTCTGATTTTGGATAGATTCGACGCGCGTGGAGGCCAATTCGAGGGGCAAAGGCGTCGCGGGCTAGGGATTTAGCCGGTTCGAGGTGAGTAGTGATTGTAAATGATGTTCTGAGGGTTTGAAACCCCGGATTGTACATCGTAGTGCTATATTAAGGTGAGACACGCGCTCGATGATGAGCGTGGGGTCGTTTACTACTGGGGATTGTGACTTGGTCCGTCCCGATTGAGGATTTTTACCGCGTATTTGACTGAAACTTATTTGTTATCATCATGATTTGGGCTGATTGCCATATTTGGGCTTCGTGCCAATTATTTGAATCCTTCGGGGATTTTTATCATTGTTTCCTCACTATTTTGACTTATTGCTTGAACTCAGTTATGCTATTTTTCACTGTTTTACAACTCAGCCACTTTTACTCAGTTTTGAGACATAAATAATATTTTAATGATGTTTTTGGGCTGAGAACTATTGTTTTACTATGCCCGAGGGGCTTGTGATGATTTTTCTGACTGAGTGCGGCCGAGGGCCAGATGTGAGGATATACTGAGTGATATGAGACCGAGGGCCTGAGATACTTTATATGCTCCACGAGGTGGCTTGACTGATATGAGGCCGAGGGCCTAGATTTGATGCCACGAGGTAGCTTGATATTGCGCTTAGGCCGTAAGGGCCCCCTCTCGGAGTCTGTACACCCCCAGTGAGCGCGGATACCCATTGTGATGTGAGATATAGCCGGAGGGGCTGATATTGTACTATGTGATAGCCCGAGGGGCTGGTATTGTTCTGAGATTTGAGCCCGAGGGGCTGGTACTGTTCTGCGATATTGCCCGAGGGGCGAATTTGTTGATACTGAGCCTGAGGGGGGATCTTCTATTTTTTTTACTTCACATTATTTACCTGAAAAAGAATTACATGTTTTACCTGTTGAAAGGAGTTTTTACTTGATTTCTCACTAATTTACTGTTTTCAAATGATGTTTTACTGCTTCATTATAGAATGCCTTGTGCTTTACGTGCTTTCTTACTTTCAGTCATTATTATATTTATTACTCACTAGGTCGGAGTACTCACATTACTCCTTGCACCATGTGTGCAGATTCAGGCGTTGTTGGTTCCGCTCTGGAGTGCTAACTCCTCCCGTCCAGGCGGTGATTCAGAGACTATGAGGTAGCTGTTGGTGTCCGCAGCCCCGTATCTCCCTTATCTTATTGTTTCTATGTTCTTCAAACAGTTGTGCCAGATATTGTATTTCGTAGACTTGTATCAGGATCCATAGTTGCTCATGACTTATGACACCCCGGTTTGGGCTGTGTCAGGATGGTTTCTATTATGGTTAGCTATATTTTCGCGAATTATTGCTATTAAATCATGCTTTTTTGTTTTCATGTTAATTAACTGCTTAAAATGAGATTTTGGTTAAATTGGCTGGCCTTGTTTTCACGAGAGGCGCCATCAAGACCGGGTTCGGGGTTAGGGTCGTGACAAAGTTGGTATCAGAGCCTAGGTTACATAGGTCTCCGAGTCATGAGCGGGTTTAGTAGAGTCTCGCGGATCGGTACTGAGACGTCTGTATTTATCCTCGAGAGGCTGCAGAACCTTTTAGGAAAAACTTCATATTCTTGAAATTCTTGTCGTGCGAACTTGTTGATCCGAGCACTAAACTTCTGTTATCCTATTCTCTCACGAGATGGTGAGGACGCGAGCTACTGGATGAGGTGGACGACCACCAGTGTCACCCACTGAGGCCACCAGAGGCCGTGGACGCGATCGTGGTCGTGGTAGAGGCAGAGCAGCGAGGGCAACACCTGTTGATCCACCAGCTGCCACAGCTCAGGATCAGGCTCCAGTAGCACCAGTTCAGGCACCAGCTGTGCCCATCGTGATTCCGGGTCTTCAGGAGGCCTTGGCTCAGATCTCATTCGTTTGCGCTGGCCTGGCTCAGGCAGTTTCAGCCACCACAGCAGCAGCTACTTCACAGGCCGGGGGAGGCAATCAGACCCCCGCTGCTCACACACCTGAGCAGGTAGTGCGGGGACTTCAGGCGCTGGGGGCACCTCCAACCCAGCTGGTTGCACCAGCCCAGGAGTTCATGGTACCAGTTATGCCGAATGATGAGCAGCGTCGTCTTGAGAGGTTTGGTAAAATCCAGCCTCCGTCATTCAGTGGTGCTGAGGGTGAGGATGTCCAGGGTTTTCTTGATAAGAGTCAGCTAATGCTCCGTACAGCAGGGATTCTTGAGTTTAGTGGTATGGCATTTACCACCTTTTAGTTTTCTGGAGCTGCCTTCACTTGGTGGGAGGCGTATGAGAGGCGTAGGCCGATTGGTGCAGCACCCCTTACTTGGCAGCAGTTCTCCGCTCTTTTCTTGGAGAAGTATGTGCCGCAGTCCTGCAGAGAGGAGCTACATAGACAGTTCGAGTGGTTGCAATAGGGCGATATGACTGTGTCACAGTATGAGTCGAGGTTTTCTGAGTTGGCTCGTCATGCCGTCTGGATGGTTCCGGCAGATCGTGAGAGGATCAGGAGATTTGTTGATGGCCTTAACTATCATCTCCATATTCTTATGACCAGAGAGAGAGTGTTGGGTGCTATGTTCGAGGAGGTGGTTGATATCGCTCGCGAGATTGAGACAGTTCATCGTCAGGAGCGAGAGGAGAGGGAGGCCAAGAGGCCTCGAGGATCGGGCAGTTATAGTGGTACTCCTTCGAGGGGCCAGTTTCAGCATGATAGAGGTCGTTCTTTCAGGCCTGCTCAGTCAGCCTGTCCAGAGTATCGCGGGGCATCTTCAGGTCGTGGTTATCATGGGTCGCAGCAGGGCCAGTCATCACTTAGCGTCCTTCCAGCTCAGAGTTCAGGTCGTGCTCCGTCAGCCCAGGTTCTTCTATGCCGAGTGCATCTGCTAGACACTCCGGTGTGAGGGGTTCCCTTCAGTCCCCTTCTCCAACACCAGGGAGCTGTTATGAGTGTGGCGAGATGGGCCACATGTGGAGGCTATGTCCTCATCGTTGTGCTAGTTCGTCTCAGCAGAGGGGTCAGCCCTCGACTTCTGCTCTAGTTACTTTACCACCCGCCCAGCCAGCTAGGGGTGGAGGTCAGGCAGCCAGGGGTCGCCCCAGAGGGGGAGGTCGATCAGGCGGTGGCCAGGCTCATTTCTATGCTATTCCAGGCAGGACAGATGCTATTGCTTCTGATGCTGTCATTACAGGTATTGTTTCAGTCTGCCATAAAGATGCCTCTGTATTATTTGATCCCGGTTACACCTATTCTTATGTGTCCTCATATTTTTCTCATTATTTGGGTACGCCCTGGGAGTTTCTTGCTTTACCTGTTCATGTGTCTACCCTGGTGGGCGATACTGTTGTTGTAGACCGTGTGTACCGGTCATGCGTGGTGACTATTGGGGGTCTGAAGACACGAGGGGACCTATTGCTATTGAGCATGGTGGATTTTGATGTCATTTTGGGCATGGATTGGTTATCTCCGTGTCGTGCTATTCTAGACTGTCATGCTAAGACAGTCACTTTGGCTATGCCGGGTGTACTGCGGATCGAGTGGCATGGTGTGACTGATTATGTTCCCAGTAGAGTGATATCGTTCTTGAAGGCCCAGCGTATGGTTGGGAAGGGTTGCCTTTCATATCTAGCATTTCGTGAGGGATGTTGGAGCTGAGACTCCTAGCATTGATTCTGTTCTAGTTGTGAGGGATTTTCCCGATGTATTTCCTGCAGACCTGCCGGGCATGCCACCGGACAGGGATATTGATTTTTGTATTGACCTGGTGCAGGGCACTCATCCCATTTCTATTCTGCCGTATCGAATGGCACCAGCAGAGTTGAAAGAATTGAAGGAGCAGCTTCAGGAACTCCTAGATAAGGGGTTCATTCGACCTAGTGTGTCACCTTGGGGTGCGCCGGTTCTGTTTGTGAAGAAGAAGGATGGCACCATGAGAATGTGCATTGATTACAGGCAATTGAACAAGGTAACAATTAAGAAAAAGTATCCTTTGCCTCGCATTGATGATTTATTTGACTAGCTTCAGGGAGCGTGAATGTTCTCCAAGATTGATCTCCGTTAGGGTTATCACCAGTTGAAGATCAGGGATTCAGATATTCTTAAGACTGCTTTCAGGACTAGATATGGTCACTATGAGTTTCTTTTTATGTTTTTCGGGCTAACCAATGCCCCAGCAACGTTCATGCATTTGATGAACAGTGTATTTCGGCCTTATCTAGATTCGTTTGTCATTGTATTCATTAATGATATTCTAGTGTACTCGCATAGTCAGGAGGAGCACGCGGAGCATTTGCGAGTTGTATTGCAGAGATTGAGGGAGGAGAAGCTTTATGTAAAATTATCTAAGTGTGAGTTTTGGCTCGGTTCAGTGGCTTTCTTGGGGCACGTAGTATCCAGCGAGGGTATTCAGGTTATCCAAAGAAGATAGAGGCGGTTCAGAGTTGGCCTAGACCGTCCTCAGCCACAGTGGCTTGGCAGGCTATTATCGCCGGTTTGTTTAGGGATTCTCATCCATTGCATCGCCCTTGACCAAATTGACTCAGAAGGGTGCTCCATTTGTATGGTCGGACGAGTGTGAGGAGAGCTTTCAGAAGCTTAAGACAGCCTTGACCACAACTCCAGTATTGGTTTTGCCATCAGATTCAGGTTCATATACCGTGTATTGTGATGCTTTGAGAGTTGGGATTGGTTGTGTATTGATGCAGGAGGGTAAAGTTATTTCTTATGCTTCTCGTCAGTTGAAGCCCCATGAGAAGAACTACCCCGTTCATGATTTGGAGCTGGCTGCCATAGTTCATGCATTGAAGATTTGGAGGCATTACTTGTATGGAGTATCTTGTGAGGTGTTTACTGATCATCGTAGCCTTCAACATTTGTTCAAGCAAAAGGATCTTAATTTGAGGCAGCGGAGATGGTTGGAGTTGCTCAAGGGTTATGATATCACTATATTGTACCATCCGGGAAAGGCCAATGTGGTGGCCGATGCTTTAAGCCGAAAGGCAGTGAGTATGGGGAGTTTGGCATATATTCCAGTTGGGGAGAGACCCCTTGCAGTTGATGTTCAGGCCTTGGCCAATTGGTTTGTGAGATTAGATATTTCGGAACCTAGTCGGGTGTTGGCTTGTGTGGTTTCCTTATATGATCGCATCAGAGGGCGCCAGTATGACGATCCGTATTTGCTTGTCCTTAGGGACAAAGTTCAGCATGATGATGCCAGAAATGTGACCATCGGCGATGATGGAGTGTTGAGGATGCAGGGCTGGATTTGTGCGCCCAACGTAGATGGGCTTCGAGAGTTGATTCTGGAGGAGGCCCGTAGCTCGCGGTATTCCATTCATCCGGGTTCCACGAAGATGTATCAGGACTTGAGACAGCACTATTGGTGGAGAAGAATGAAGAGAGATATTGTGGGATTTGTAGCTCAGTGTCTCAACTGTCAGCAGGTAAAATATGAGCATCAGAGACCGGGTAGCTTGCTTCCGCAGATGGTTATTCCCAAGTGGAAGTGGGAGTGGATCACTATGGACTTTGTTGTTGGACTTCCACCGACTTTGAAGAAGTTCGATGCTATTTGGGTGATTGTGGATTGGCTGACCAAGTTCGCGCACTTCATTCTTGTGTGTACTACCTATTCTTCAGAGCGGTTGGCAGGGATTTATATCCGGGAGATTGTTCGGCTGCATGGTGTCTCAGTTTCTATCATTTCAGACAGAGGTACTCATATTACTTCGTAGTTTTGGAGAGCCATGCAGAGAGAGTTGGGTACTCAGGTGGAGTTGAGCACATCTTTTCATCCTCAGACGGACGGGCAGTCCGAGCGTACTATTCAGATATTGGAGGACATGTTGCGTGCATGTGTTGTTGATTTCGGAGGTTCATGGGATGAGTTTCTACCGCTTGCAGAGTTTGCTTATAACAACAGCTACCAGTCGAGTATTCAGATGGCTCCGTATGAGGCTTTGTATGGGAGGCGGTGTAGATCTCCAGTTGGTTGGTTCGAGCCCGGCGAGGCTAGGCTATTGGGGACTGATTTGATTCAGGATGCTCTAGAGAAGGTGAAAGTGATTCAGGAGAGGCTTCATACAGCGCAGTCGAGGCAAAAGAGTTATGCTGATAAGAAGGTTCGAGATGTGTCCTACATGGTTGGTGAGAAGGTCTTGCTGAAGGTTTCGCCCATGAAGGGTGTTATGAGATTCGGGAAGAAAGGGAAATTGAGTCCTCGGTTCATTGGGCCGTTTGAGGTGCTTCAGAGGATTGGGGAGGTGGCTTATGAGCTTGTTTTGCCACCCAGCTTGTCGAGTGTGCACCTAGTATTTCATGTTTCTATGCTCCGGAAGTATATTGGGGATCCGTCTCATGTTTTGGACTTCAGCACTGTTCAGTTGGATGATGATTTGACCTATGCTGTGGAGCCAGTGGCTATTTTGGGTCTTCATGTCCGGAAGTTAAGGTCGAAAGATATAGCTTCAGTGAAAGTGTAGTGGAGAGGTCGGCCCGTGGAGGAAGCTACCTGGGAGACCGAGCGGGAGATGCGGAGAAGATATCCTCACCTATTTGAGGCTTCAGGTATGTTTCTTGACTCGTTCGAGGACGAACGTTTGTTTAAGTTGGGGAGGATGTGACGACCCGGCCAGTCGTCTCATGAGTTACCGCTTCGTATCTCCTGTTTCTGCTTCATTATTCTTCGTTATCCGTGTTTTATGTTATCGAGTTGAGTAGTTTGCGTTCGGAGTGGATTTGGTAAGAAATGAGACACTTAGTCTCTTTTAAGAAGGTTTAAGTTGGAAAAGTCAACCGGATGTTGACTTATGAGTTAGAGGACTCGGATGTGAGTTCCGATGGTTCGGTTCGCTTCGGGAGGTGATTTATGACTTAGGAGTGTGATCGGAATTGGCTTTGGAGGTCCGGTGTAGAATTAGGCTTGAATTGATGGAGTTAGTATTTTGGCGATTTCCGGTTGTTAGGCGAGATTTTGATCCGAGGGTCAGAATGGAATTCCGAGAGTTGCTGTAGCTGCGTTATGTCATTTGGGATGTGTGTGCAAAATTTCATGTCATTCGGACGTGGTTGGTTGGGTTTTTGATCAAAAGAGTAATTTAGAAGATTTTGAAACTCTTAGGCTTGAATCCGACGCGAATTTGGTGTTGTGATGTTGTTTTGAGCGTTCCGAAGATTGGAACAAGTTTGAATAACGTTATGGGATATGTTGGAATATTTGGTTGAGGTACCAGTGTCCTCGGGTGAGTTTGGGGTGGTTAAACGGACTATTTGATCTTTGGAAAAATTGCAGATTTTTTTTAGCTTCAGCTGTGCACCAGAAAATTTCTGGTGCGAGTAGTCCAGTGTGGAAGCTCATATTTTGTAATCTATAAAAAATCAGAAAAATTACAAGATATGAAAGTTATAGCCCCTGTATTCTAGTTTCCAGAAAGTTAAACCATTCATGATTTGGATATTCTATGAGAAAGTTATGATTGATCGAAGTTGGCTGGTGGAGCAATTTCGACAGAATTTTCTGATGCACTTTAGAAGCTCATATCTCGGAATATATAAAGAGTTATATAGTTTACAACATATCAAATGAAAGATCTTCGAGTCTAGTTTCTAAATCATCAAACCGTTGATCATTTGGGTATTTCCACAAGGGGATATGAGCGTTTTAACAGAAGGTGTACAGCAAGGGAAAATGGTAAGAGGATGTACAACCTGTACAGTGCAAGGTACAACTCGATGAAGCTTGGGCAGAATGTTTTTAAGTCTTCTTGTCCGAGATTTTGGGTATATTTTCTCCCATAGTTGCTCATTTTTCGAGGTTATTGAAGGAAATTAACGAGGGATTCAAGGAGAATCGNGCCTTCCCGGAGGAGAAAATGCTTTACTCCTAAATATTGAGGCTACCTGGGAAACCGAGCGGGAGATGCGGAGAAGATATCCTCACCTATTTGAGGCTTCAGGTATGTTTCTTGACTCGTTCGAGGACGAACGTTTGTTTAAGTTCGGGAGGATGTGACGACCCGGCCAGTCGTCTTATGAGTTTCCGCTCCGTTTTCCCTATTTTTGCTTCATTATGCTTCGTTATCCGTGTTTTATGTGATCGAGTTGAGTAGTTTGCGTTCGGAGTGGATTTGGTAAGAAATGAAACACTTAGTCTCTTTTAAGAAGGTTTAAGTTGGAAAAGTCAACCGAATGTTGACTTATGAGTTAGAGGGCTCGGATGTGAGTTCCGATGGTACGATTAGCTTCGGGAGGTGATTTATGACTTAGGAGTGTGATCGGAATTGGTTTTGGAGGTCCGGTGTAGAATTAGGCTTGAATTGATGGAGTTAGTATTTTGGCGATTTCCGGTTGTCAGGCGAGATTTTGATTCGAGGGTCAGAATGGAATTCCGAGAGTTGCTGTAGCTTCATTATGTCATTTGGATTTCTGTGCAAAATTTCATGTCATTCGGACGTGGTTGGTTGGGTTTTTGATCAAAAGAGTAATTTAGAAGATTTTGAAATTCTTAGGCTTGAATCCGACGCGAATTTGGTGTTGTGATGTTGTTTTGAGCGTTCCGAAGGTTGGAACAAGTTTGAATGATATTATGGTATATGTTGGAATATTTGGTTGAGGTCCTAGTGGCCTCGGGTGAGTTTTGGGTGGTTAAACGGACTATTTCATCTTTGGAACAATTGTAGATTTTTTTTTTTAGCTTCAGCTGTGTACCAGAAAATTTCTGGTGCGAGTAGTCCAGTTTGGAAGCTCATATCTTGTAATATATACAGAATCAGAAACATTTCAAAACATGAAAGTTGTAGCCCTTGTATTCTAGTTTCCTGAAAGTTAAACCATTCATGATTTGGATATTCTATGAGAAAGTTATGATTGATCGAAGTTGGCTGGTGGAGCTATTTCGACAGAATTTTATGATGCAATTCAGAAGCTCATATCTCGAAATATATAAAGAGTTATATAGTGTACAACCTATCAAATGAAAGATCTTCGAGTCTAGTTTCTAAATATTTAAACCTTTGATCATTTAGATATTTCCACAAGGAGTTATGAGCGTTTTAACAGAAGGTGTACAGCAAGGGAAAATGGTAAGAGGATGTACAACCTGCACAGCGCAAGGTACAACTCGATGAAGCGTGGGCAGAATGTTTTTAAGTCTTCTTGTCCGCGATTTTGGGTATATTTTCACCCATGATTTCTCATTTTTGGAGGTTCTTGAAGGAAATTAACGAGGGATTCAAGGAGAATCGATTGGAGGTAAGAATTTCGGACCTAAAACTCGTTTATGTTGTGAAATTCACCTAGAAAATCATTGAAGTCTTGCTAAAAATGGAAGAAATAGGGCTTGGGATTTTGAAATTTTAATTGGGTATTTGGAGGACCATTTGGGGTCGGATTTGAGAACTTTTGATATGTACGAACTCGTTGGAAGATAAGGAACCCGTTGATGTGAAAATTTCTGAGCTTCGAGAAGTGGGCCCGGGGCTCAGGTTTTGCTAATTTCGGAAATTTTGGTATTTTTCTATTGTTTTTTCTTGGGCTTTGTCCCCTCAGCATATTGTGACGTATTCGTTCTGATTTTGGATAGATTCGACGCGCGTGGAGGCCAATTCGAGGGGCAAAGGCATCGCGGGTAGCCGGTTCGAGGTGAGTAGTGATTGTAAATGATGGTCGGAGGATTTGAAACCCCGGATTGTACATCGCAGTGCTATATTGAGGTGAGACACACGCTCGATGATGAGCGTGGGTTCGTTTACTACTGGGGATTGTTACTTGGTCCGTCCCGATTGATGATTTTTGCCGCGTATTTGACTGAAACTTATTTGTTATCATCATGATTTGTGCTGATTGCCATATTTGGGCTTCGTGCCAATTATTTAAACCCTTTGGGGATTTTTATCACTTTTTCCTCACTATTTTGAATTATTGCTTGAACTCAGTCATGCTGTTTTCCACTGTTTTACAACTCAGCCACTTTTACTCAGTTTTGAGACTTAAATAATATTTTAATGATGTTTTTGGGCTGAGAACTACTGTTTTACTATGCCCGAGGGGCTTGTGATGATTTTTCTGACTGAGTGCGGCCGAGGGCCAGATTGGAGGATATACTGAGTGATATGAGGCCAGGGGCCTGAGATACTTTATATACGCCACGAGGTGGCTTGACTGATATGAGGCCGAGGGCTTAGATTTGATGCCACGAGGTGGCTTGATATTGCGCTTGGGCCGTAAGCGGCCCCTCTTGGAGTCTGTACACCCCCAGTGAGCGCGGGTACCCATTGTGATGTGAGATATAGCCCGAGGGGCTGATATTGTACTATGTGATAGCCCAAGGGGCGGATTTGTTGATACTGAGCCCGAGGGGCGATCTTCTATTTTTTTTTTACTTCACATTATTTACCTAAATTTTTTTTTACATGTTTTACCTGTTGAAAGGAGATTTTACTTGATTTCTCACTGATTTACTGTTTTCAAATGATGTTTTACTGCTTCATTATAGAATGCCTTGTGCTTTACATGCTTTCTTACTTTCAGTCATTATTTATATTTATTACTCATTAGGTCAGAGTACTCACATTACTCCCTGCACCATGTGTGCAGATTCAGGCGTTTTTGGTTCCGCTCTGGAGTGCTGACTCCTCTTGTCCAAGAGGTGATTCATAGACTACGAGGTAGCTGTTAGCGTCCGCAACCCCGTATCTCCCTTATTTTATTGTTTCTATGTTCTTCAAACCGTTGTGCCAGATATTGTATTTAGTAGACTTGTATCAGGATTCATAGTTGCTCATGACTTATGACACCCCAGTTTGGGCTGTGTCGGAATGGTTTCTATTATGGTTAGCTATATTTTCGTGAATTATTGCTATTAAATCATGCTTATTTTGTTTTCATGTTAATTAACTACCTAAAATGAGAGTTTGGTTAAATTGGCCGGCCTTGTCTTCACGAGAGGCGCCATCACGATCGGGTTCGGGGTTAGGGTCGTGACATTTGGTCGCAATGCGAGTCTGCAGATGCGGACTTGTGGTCACAGTAGCGAAGCTGGGTTAGGGGAGACAGAGGACCACATATGCGGAAGGTTGGGCGCAGAAGCGAGGCCGTGTCTACGATGAAGGGACCGCTGATGCGGGTGCGCAGGTGCGATGGGTTAACTATAGGTGCAGTTGGTTGGGTTTTGAGTGGGACTCATAGATGCGAGATTTTTCCCACAAAAGCGGAGTTGCAGATGCGACAGTTTGTCCGTAAATGCAAAAATATTGGATAGAATATTAGTTTGATGGGTTTGGTCATTTTCTCATTATTTGGAGTTGTGGAGCTCGGCAAGAGGCAATGTTTGGAGGGATTTTCACTATAATTGAAGGGGCAAGTAAACTTTACTCGATTTTATTGATAGATATTGATTACCTATGGATTATTACACCTAGTTTATGTGAATAAAAGGTGGAATTTGAAAATTTTGACTATGGAGAGTGAAAATTATTGATTTGAGGGTCGATTTGAGGTTGAATTTAGATGAAACACATATATTTGAACTCGTATCGGAACATGTATTCAAGATTTGTGAGTTTTTTCGGGTTTTTGGGTACGTGCCCGGAGTTAACATTTCGGGTTAGCTTTGCATATTTGAATCAAGATCTTAGCTTTATTATTTTGGGTTATTTTCTATTGTTTTTTTTTATGATATTAAGTTGGTTTTGAGTAGATCCGAGTCGCTTGGAGGTCGATTCGCGTGGGAAGGGCTTTTTGGGAGTATTAATCCATGCTTTTTGAGGTAACTAACATATATAAACTTATTTTGAGGGTAATTATCCATGTGTACTATGATACTTGAGATGTGTTGGGGGTGACGTACGCGCTAGGTGACATGCGTGTGTGCGTACATCGAGGTATTCATGATTCGAGTAGACTATAGGCTACTATGAGACTTATTTTCTATCATGTCTCATTGTATCCGTGTTTCCTCTACGTGTATGATTATTTGAGCTATGGTTCATGTTAGAGATGTCTAGGCTATGTGCTTATTTGTTTAAGATATGACATGGCTATTCTTACTGTTTGGAGTTATTTGTCTTAATTATAGCCATACTCTCAGTCATGATTCTATATCCATATATGTTGTCTCTGTCTTAGTGCATTCTTATTATGATTACTCACATGTTGTTGATGCCTCATATGTGTTACACTGTTGAACTGAGTACTGCGAGATGTGGTTAATTGAGACTTGAGCGGTTGATGATTGAGCTTGGGTCATAGAGTCAATTTGGTATTGATTTGAGGTGACGCGTCCAGGTCCCATTTTGGGCTAAATGATACTGACAAGGGGCGATGCATGCACCAGGTTGCTTGATTGGGCTTTGTGATATTAATTGTTGGCTTATATCCGATTAGAGCTTGAGCAAGGACCCGTCCCTACGGAGTCTGGTATTCATAGTAAGTGTAGGCACATGGTCATATATGTTCTTGGTGAGGGGCATTTGTGCCAGGCACTCGTATAGTGCTGAGTGTGGTTGTGTGTGTGATGATGAGGGGCATTTGTGCCAGGCACCGCGAGCGTAGGCATAGAGATGTATTTTTGTTCATGCTAGATGGTAAATGAAATGTCTTACCTATTGTTGAAAGTTTGAAAATCACAGTTTTCTTCATAAACTCATGCTTTTAGTAATTTCGGTGGTAAGATTGGGGCTTTAACTATTATTTTAAAATCATGTCTAATTTATCGTATTTGTGAACGAGTAGAACTTGTATCTCTTGAGTTATTTTCTTTTACTATCATCATTATATTATGTGTTGTTATTGAATATTGGTGTTGGACATTGACCTTCTTCTGAGCTCGTCAGTGGTTTCAGCCCGAGGTTAGATTTTGTAGCACCCCGAAAAATTTCGAAGTGTTTAAGCTCTATTAAGAATGTTGATATGTGCTAATTATATTTGTGTGTAGCCGAGGATTATTAGTATGATGGATATTAATTGGATATGATAATAAGAATACGAGGCATATTATAAGTGATGTGGGGTCTAAGGATATCCCTAAGTCCAAGTCAAGTTGGAAATTACATGATAGACTAAAGTTCCAAATGAGTACGCACAAAACCTAACTTTGGATGAGTGTGTGTATATATATATATATATATATATATATATATAGGGGATATGTGGGGAAAAGCCTATCAAATGAATGGTCTTCGAGTCTAGTTTTTAACTCTTCAAACCGTTCCTCATTTGGATATTCCTACAAGAAGTTATGATCAAATTACTGAAGGCTGGCAGAAAAGTATTGCCATAGCGTCCAAGTCCGCATCCGAGCTTCGAAGAGGAGTGAATTGGGGATGCGAAGCATCCGGGGCAGCGTCCAAAACCCAGAAATCTTGGCCTATAAGTACAAAATTGGGAGAAGAGAGTATTTTGAGTATTGGGGGTTAGGGTTCTTGAGGTGAAGAGATGATTTTAAGCTCAAATCAAGTCCAACCAACTAAGGTAAGTGGTTAATGATATTTTGGGGATTCTTACTCAATATACATGAGTTCTAATATCATTCTTGCATCCAAATACTAGATTTTATCATCAAATCCTCAAAAACACAAAAATCACCAAAGTTGTGATTTGTCAAGATTGATCTACTAGAGGTAATTCCATTGCTTCAAACTCGTTTATTGTGAGTAGTTAGAAGTATTTGAAGCATTTGTTACAAGTTTTAATGGTTAAAAGATTGGATTATAAAACTCTAGTTCATGTCATAATAGAGAATATGAATAGTAATCTTGGCGATGAAATTGATGAATATAATGAACCTATGAAATTATTTGTTAGCAAAAGTTGGAGGTGATCAACTAAGTAATCACCCGAATTGTATATTTTACAAATGTTGATTATGGAAGACGATGATAGTAACTTGGTGGCATTAAACAATTGATGTAGTATCATTAATGACTTTGAACGGGTATTAAAATATAAGAATGAAGTTGAATGGAAAAGCATGTGACTCTATTCGGTGATTTGAGTTGTTGGAGGCTTGTAGCCAACTTATGAGCCATAAATGGTTATTGATAAATATTTTAGGTCATATTTTGATGTAATTAGGATATCTAATTGTAGATATCGACTTGTTGGTGGTGTTTGAGCATTTTAATCAATATAGGAACGATGGAAGAGAATTGAAAGCTTGTGAATGTTAATAAAGTGAAAGAGAGGTAAGTTGATTAAAACTTACTCTTCTTGAGGGACTTTCTCTAAAAGTATGTTTCGAGTTAATACTTAAGTTGTTTGTAAGTGTGCTTTCGTGCTTGTGGGGACAAACAAGTACGGATGTCTCCATGTACAAAAATATTATATTGCATATGTAGTGTCATGCTGTTTTATAAAATTTTATTTTAAATCTTGCTGGCAAAATGACACTCAAGGTAAATGTTATAAGTTTTTATCAAAACTTTCGTATTGACAAGAGTATACATATTTAAGTGCTAAAGATAAATTTTCATGGAAAGTTTTCCCTTTAGAAATTGATGAGTAGAATAGCATTTGTGGTATCTTTTAAAGATTGATATTAAATTGCTAAAGGCTTTAATATATAAAAGGTTGTTTATTTAAATTTTCTTCAAATGGCTTGGATTTTCTATTAATGCTATGGTTTGATAAAAATAGATCCTCTGAGGCTACTATGCTATGAATCTATTTTTGAAGTATCAAATATTTTGGGAGTTACTTGTGTTCACCGAGATTGACTTCGGATATATTGTGTTCCTCGTCATGAAACTACACGTGCCGGTGTAGGCGTAGATGGCCACTTTGTGGTATAGACTACGGTAGAGTGCTCTCCCTTGAGAGGGTACTATTTTGTGCTATTATTAGCATGACTGAGTCGATTTGTATGGTATTACGATGAGACGACCTGATCAAGTAGCGTATATGATACTTGGCCTAGGTACATAACCTAGTTGACCTTCTTATATCAGTGATGGTATAGTACTCCCCGTGAAAGGTAAGGATGATTTTCTTATGTTTAGGCCTATGGAGCCGAAAGTGATTTCAATGACTTAAAGTAAGTGGAATGATCTTGTATGATTTTATCCAAAATCTTGGGTTGATATAAATATTCTAAAGGTTTACATTGTGGGTTATATTTCACATGGCTTTTATTTAAAATGACAAGGATCATGAATAGATAAAATTTCTTATCATTTTATATAAATATTGATGCATTATTTTAAATAAAGTTTGTTCCAAGAACTTAAGTTAGAGAGAGTCTATGACACTTATTGAGTACCGATGTGGTATACTCAGCCCTTAGGGGCCCCCCTCTAGGGTCCCGCGTACTTTACATGTTTCAGGATGAGGTAGGATTGACGAGCGCAAAACCGGTGTAGAAAACTTAGGCTCGCTAGTCAAAGATAGTATAGTATTAAATTGTCACCACAGGGATTGGTTTAAATAATGTTCTAGTAAATCTTCAACTCAACACTATCTAGGATAATAAACCTTTGATTGATATTATTATCGACTACAAATAAAACTTAGATTATCTATTGTAAGAAACTAATCGCACTTTAATGATTAAGGAGCAACGATTTAATATCAGGGTGAGAATTAAGGGTAGTGACAAGATATTTGATCAACTATTGTTCCGGGTAACTCTGGGTTAAGTTCATTCTTAACTTCTATTGACTCCTTCAATTTCAGCAGATGATTAGGCTACCTTAGGGATTCAAACTCTTATTCCCAATGAATGAGAGTTCCCTTAATCCACCTAATAACAGGTCCTATGAACATATGCACAAACACAGTGAATGAATGATCCTTCGAAGAACACCTCTCGATTATTCTTCTAAACTAGATTATTGACCACTCTCTAAGCTCTTTTGATTACCTAGAAAAGGCGTAAAATCAACATAAATGATATGGCACAAAGCAAATTGCAGCAGCACTTCTCTTTCGATCAAAGTAAAACCACAATAAGCCTTGCAATTCAATTAATAACTCATTCAATGAATCCGGTCAATTAACATAGAGTAAAACCCAAAACAATAGTCAAATCACAACATCCGTCAATAACCCTAAGCAAGATTACTGCATAATGGGAAAAGTATTCATCACAAGAGTATTAGAAGAATAAAAAGACATTACAATTCCCAAATTCAAACAAACTTCTGTATCAAATGAATTGGATAAAGTCTTTTGTGTTTCCATTGTTTCCTGCTTTCTTCTCTCCCAAAAGTTGCTCTCCAAATCCAAGATATCCTCTTTTTAGACGAGCTGGGCTTCATATAAGTCAAGAGGAGTCGCCTCCTAAATTAATAAAAATAGGCTTGGGAAATTTTCCAGATCAGACGCACGCGGTCACGCACCTGGGCAGGTGACCGCGCATGTTGGACAGTGTTCTGCTCCACTTGCGCGTGCGCACCTGGGCAGCTTCCTGCTCCATTCATCGTTTCTCTTCATTAAGTGCATTATTGTCCGTTGATCCTCGATTATGATCCCAACTTAATCCATGGGCTTTTACTCATACTTCAAAGCTTCAGAATAGCTCGACTTAGCTCCAAAACCTCATCGTAACTTGGAATCACTCCTACAAAGATAAAACACACACTCAGTACAAAATAATACCATTTAAAGCTCAAACACTAGAGAAGTACCGCGAATTAGAGTGAAATTAATGGCCAAAATACGCAATTATAGCCTACCATCAACACCCCACACTTAAACCATTGCTCGTCTTCGAGCAATCAAACTACACTTCACTTAAAATACGACCTTTTTCAACAACTCTCAAGAATCATCACACCAAGACTCTTCAAAACAGATTAAACACAATATTGTAACATCTTAACCTCAAGATTTGACTCAAAATCACCAATCATTATCTATAATCCGCTTACTTACTCTAACACAGAGGTCAAGGATTACCTTTCCTTCATGAATCTAGTGCCCTCACACAAACATAGAGAGTAATTCCACAATTAAAAGACATTAAGAACAATTAGGAACTCAAGATTGAAAGAATTCACTCACTCTCAGAAACAACATTCATATGCAACAAAAGACGTACCATAGGCTTGCCTGTAGTGTACTACTCTACCAATTGAGTTCATTCAATCAAGAATCAAGTAGGACTTTAATTGGTTGTAATGTAGGCTACGGGACGGGCAGGATACATGTGGATATAAGAGTGAAAAGAACTTTCAATACATATACTTAGCCATTCAACCCCATACTTATGTCAAACCATACTCCACTTTCACATCAAGTTATGTTAACTCCCTATTTATTTTAAGCACAAATTACATCAAGAGTCACCACTGTCAGTTTTGCACAACAATTCACTTTTTTCTTTCTTCTTTTTCTTTCTTTCAATTCAAGCGGCTCTTACTTTTTTAAACTAGTGCACCTGTCTCCTTATTTTATTAGTTCCACTCAAAAGCCAAACTAACCACTCCAACCTTCAACTTTACAAAAGTCACAAATATTTCAAGTGCTCATGGGAGGTAAAGGTTCAAATAGAGGGTCAATTCAAACAAATGCATAAGGCTTGTAATGTGGTTGTCAAAAAAATAAGATTGCAGGCTCAAAGAGGTTAACTAAGATACATAACAATTAGGTGGATAAGGCATATAACTGGCTCAACAAAGAAATGCCTATATTACTTCCAAGATTGGCTAAACTACTATTTCGCTTTGCAAACACACAGGGCAAGTTCTAGACATCAAATTTAATGCACAAACTAACACAAAACCTTACCCACACATGGCACATAACTCACTCAAGATTGGATCATCAAGACACTCTAGTCAAAGCAGTTAAGCAAATTCAAGAACATACAATTTAAGGTACTTCTACGAGAGTCAAAAACTGAGCCTAAGCGTCACAGCTAGAGTACTCACTATTCTCAAGGCATAACAGAGTCTAGAGATGTTGCTTTCCGTTCAAATTAGAGCTAAGGGTAACTACTCCTAACAGGAAAAAAAAACTAACTACACCCGATTCAATCAAAACCCTTGAAAAAGAACCGCGGCGCAAAGAAAAACCAAGGGGAAATTAATACACTACCTAACAAGAGAAAATATTTTTGTCTTTTTATTTCGACTTTACTTCCTCAAGAAACCAGTTAAATGATATTCATCATCGGGAAAAATCGAAAATTTTAAAATTTTAATGTAATTTTGTTCTTTCATTTATCTCTAACTACTGCAATTAACAACGACAAACTACAACTACCAAAAACAAAACTCCTATGCATACAACATACAAATATTCCCCACCCCACACTTTAAATGGTGGTATGTCACCATGACACACAAAGAAAAATGCAATGGTGAAGAAAACTCCCTTGATCAAGTCAGTCCGTGTCGGAGACGGTTCCGGGGTCCAGATGACAAGCCCAACCAAGTGCATGCAGCCATACCATGATCTTCTTCTCGGATTTGGCATTCTTTGTAACAAGGGCGTCCACTCGAGTACCCAAATTAGTGACAGAAGTACACATCCCCGCCATCTCCTGCTCTAAAGGGCTCATTCGCGTGTCCCAACTGCCACTTGAAGTTACCCTAACGCCCGGCTCATGTGGTGAAAAAGTAGTGAAATTCTCATTGCCCTCTTCGGGCGCATCATATTCCTCGCTATTCGCCGCAGGGGACCCAACAGGGTCTTTCCTAATTATAACCTTATCAGTCCGGAACTTATGTTCGCGCTTTACTTTTCCATCCAAGTCCCTATTTTCTGGTACTCGGGCCCCATGGAATAACCGAGTGACTAATGATGGGAAAAAGAACCCATACCTCTGCGCAGGACAGCGAATCAACATGTCAGCCTGAACGATCTGAGACACATCAAAATCATGGCCATTGACAATGCACTAAATCAGAGCCGCCCGAGGACCATTCACCTCAATGGTGTTTCCTGAAGGCAGCAGGCGGTTATTGATAATGTAGAGCCAACACTTCCCTTCAAAGGTCAGCGAAGCGGAGTGAAAATTTCGCCCCTCCTTTATCCACATGACCTCCTTGCCAGGTACACAAATGGTTGCGAAGAACAAGCGCCACATGTATGGTTCTCTACTGTGCGTGGCGTAGTAGTCACCTGTATCCGGATCTTCCACGAATTCCGGCAAATGATAGGCCCTTCGGATGGCCTCTTTAGAGAAGTCCACTCTTTTCTTCCAGATTCTGCAGACATGGGCGTCGTGTTCCGGGCAGTTTGCATAAAACTCCTGAACAACCATTAAGTTCGCTTCGTCAGGTTCTTCAAAGAATATCCTCAAGCCGCGCTTGACCAATTCATGATACACACGGGGACAGTCATTATGGAGGGACTCAATATCAATTCCCCTCTCTGGTATGGGCTTCTTTCTTGCCTTTTGTTGGAATCGTTCTTGGGCTTCCCAAGAGACAAATTTATTCTGATCATACAGGCGAGCAGAAGCCGAAGCTCGGGAACGGGATGTGCTTGCGTGACCACTTGTGGATGCACCTGTGGTTTCTCATTTCTTGGTTGGCACCATAGTACCTACAACAAACTGCTAGCTATTAGCTAATGAATCACATGGCGAACCAAGAGAGGGTACTCAGACTTCACCCTTACACGTGGTCACAACATTACACACAATCTCATTGAGGCAATTCCACAAAACATAACAAGCACAGTTCTTCCTAATCCTCCAACTCAATTTCAGCCCTAATTAGACTAAGGATAAACCAATGTCACACCCAGCCACTATATGGTCAATCTCCATGGTGAAACTCGACTTCCCACCCCACAAGACAAGGAGAATAAAAGGAGAGAAAACAAAAACAAAAATCTACTACAACACAAGCAAAATCAAATATTTTATGCCCCGAAACAATACCTTCATCCACCATGAAGTGGCATTTCTCCCAATTTAGTACAAGGTTTGTTTCTTCGCATCGCTTTAGCACTTGTTTCGGATTCTTCAAGCATTGCTCAAAAGTTTCCCCGACTACCGAAAAATCATCCATAAAGATCTCCAGGAAATCCTCCACCATATCAGAAAAGATTGACATCATACACCTTTGGAAGGTGGCTGGAGCAATGCATAAGCCGAATGGCATTCGACTGAAAGCGAATGTCCCATATGGGCATGTGAACGTTGTCTTCTCCTGGTCCTCCAAAGCTATATTAATCTGATTATACCTGGAGTATCCGTCGAGGAAGCAATAAAAGGACTTTCCAGCTAGCCGATCAAGCATTTGATCAATAAAAGGCATAGGGAAGTGGTCCTTGCATGTGGCACTGTTAAGCTTTCTGTAATCCATGCATACCCGCCATCCAGTTACTGTCCTCGTAGGAATCAGCTCGTTCTTTTCATTCTTTACCACAGTCATGCCTCCCTTCTTTGGTATGCATTGTACCGGGCTCACCCATGAACTATCGGCAATTGGGTAGACTACCCCAGCGTCCAGCCATTTGATAATCTCTTTCTTCACAACTTCCTGCATTGATGGATTCAGCCGTCGCTGGTGCTCCACATTCGGTTTTGTCCCATTTTCTAGTTGAATCTTGTGTTCACAAATTCCAGCAGGGATTCCCCGGATGTTTGCAATTGTCCAACCGATGGCTTGTCTGTGTTCCTTCAAAACTTGCAACAACTGCTCTACCTGCACATCATTCAACAA
>MCJB01051955.1:0-18179 GCA_002018475.1 Nicotiana obtusifolia
TGAGATCAAGGAAGACGTTTGAAAGAAGCAGTTTTGTTAATAGAGTAAAAGTAAAGAAGTTAATCCGTGGTAAAAGGGGTTATTTGTACTTTACCAAAGGCGGCGACATCAAGCACGAGGCAACCAGGCATTAAATGCACGCATAAATGCCTGCAACAGGAACGATGTTCTGAAGATGGGACCTGTGATGATTGCCTACGTTGGCAATCGCGTACGTCACAACTCTGCCGTCACGCCTAGGTTTCTTTTGAATATATTAGTTGATGACTCTGCCTACGTGTCGTGATCAATGCGTATATCGGTTACTTGCCCCACGAGATCGGAGGGCGGAAATTCATATCGTTTCTTGTCCTTACTCTCCAATAAACGCGGGGACTATCTGTATTGGGTCGGGTGCAATCAAATGAAATCGGGTCGGATATAATTAAATAAAATCGGGCCGGTCACAATCAAGGGAAGACAGGACGGATATAGTATGAGGCTGAACTACCTCGGTCCGGGATCGAGAAGTCGGGCACGCAGGTTGGAGCAGCCGAGACGAGACGACCGATATGGTTGGCCGAGGAACATTTAGAGATTGAGGGTCGGCCTCGAATCGTGTATCTCGCCATTCACCGGGTATCTCGCCAGGAGTAATTATCTCAACCATTATAGCCGTTATGCCACGATTTAAGGAGATTCAATCCCGTATTTAAGGGGATTTATCTTGTAATTAGTTACCTACCTTATTTGGAATTCTTATTTTTGCCTATAAGAGGCGTTCTCATCCACCATTGTAACACACAACATTCTCTGAAAAGACAGTTAATATACTTTGGCTATTTCTTATCGCATCTACTGTTCTCCAACACTACATTCGCTATCCATCAGAATATTTTCCCATTTCTCACAGTTCATCGCCAATTCGCGGTTTGACTATCCTTTTCTTATCATAATATTTTAATTGCTTTTGCCATATTTTCACTTAGTATCAAACTGGTTTCACAAATCCTTAGCGCCACGAATAAATTCAATTGTTATCCGATTTTAAGGGTAAACAGATATATTCCACAAAATGTTGTCATCAATATTGGTGATTGGCGAGAAGTATAAACGAGAGTGATATAAGATATTAATGTTGATGCATGTTATCTATAGAATAAGGATTTTTCTCATAATGATGATCAGGTTAATTGAACAATTAAGTTAAATATTTCTAATTTCTCGTTGGCTGATTAGATAATTTTATAACAACTGCATATGAGTTTTAGATGCACAAAGTAACTCAAATAAGAAATTATCAAATTAAATTTCTAGGTCTGTTAGTTGGAAAATATATATATATATATATGTAACACATTAACTAAAGGATGGAAGTAGTATCATTTAGGTACAAGAGAATGGAGTGTTACTCAAAATCAAAATGTAAAGAGGTGGTTGTGGATGATTATTAATTATGACAAGGAATAGAAAGCTTAAGATAAGAAAGGAAAAGAAGAGCCCAATATTGGGTTTTGTTATCTCAATGTTGGATCGGCCTATGCATGTGCTACGTACAAAACTTCATTGATCCCATGGCATATTGAGTGACGTACCACAATTTAAAGTTCGTCGTGGTAAAGATCTTCATTCCTACCATTGTCATAGATGGTACCGTAGAAAATACTTTCATGATTGAGTATTTCATCCAATGTTAATTTACCATCTTGGTTATCATCAGCCTATAGAGCAAAAGAAATTGTGTTAAATTATTGAATCAAAGATAATGCATAATAATATGTATGTGTGTGTATATACACACACACTAAGCATTTAATGCGGATAGCTTTAAAAAAAAAAGTATACTAGAAAATAATTTGAATTTGGATGATAACTTTTGGAAATAGTTTTTGAGGAACAGTTGTTTCTGGATGTAATGTTTTAAGATTTAAAAAAAAAAATTCAACTCTTTACAAAATTAACGATCTAAGTGACAAATCATTAATTTCACATCCAAAGGCAATATACATGTTAGAACTACAGAAATATAGAAACAGTTTAATTAAGATGTTAGTAAATAATACTCCCTTTTTAACAATTTTAAAAATAGTAAAGACAGAAGGAATCATAGAGAAAAATTTTCACATAATAATAGGAAGAAGAAGAGGTGAAAATTAAAAATAAATAAATAAAAAGATAATGAAAAGTTTATGAAAGTAACAAATAAAAACAATTGTAGACTTGCCTCTCGAATCAAATATGTGGTGTAGACTTTAGCGTAGGAGAGTTCTCCAGGGCACAAGTAGTGCAGAATTGGTTTCAATTCCTCCTCTCTCAGAAATCTAGCAAAATCAGTGTTAAAAGATTAATTAATGTTTGCTCAACACATATCAAATTGAAACAAGTGAGACGAAGTAAGAATAATTTAGTACTTGTCACCATCGACGTCAAGCTTGGCGAATGCTTCAAGTGGTGTTGGAATATTGGTTCCCCGTGATTCATATTCCAGGTAAGTCTTATAGATGTTGTAAGCACCGTTACTAAATTCCAACCGATTTAGCTTATGATCCCTGTTTACGTCCATCTGCCTGTTAACATAAAGTAATTAAACCACTATTATATTATATTGTTAATGTAAAGATAATGTAAAAATAATTAAGTGTTATGCATTAACAATATAATTAATGGACCTAAAATATATATAATTAATGATGATTGCGGTAACCTGATTTTTTCTCGCAACAGCCTCCTTTGTATATTTCCGTTTATGCTATCTTCAGGGTGCAAAAAACTGCACAGGATTTTATTGTGAGGAATTTAATGAACTTTTAGGATACAACACGGGTTAAAAGTATGTGATTTGCAGGAACACAAGAAGAAGAAGAAGAAGAAGAAGAAACATGGTATTACTCTCTAAATTCATATAAGTTTAGAGTCCCATTTCGATCGGCATCAGCATTTTTGAATTGTTCCATCCACCATCCTGCTTCTTCATGGCTGGTTTCATTTTTCTCTGTAAATGTAAATGTAAATTAAATTAAAGATAGACCGAATTTGGTTGATAAGCGGAAATGAGGTCTAGCAATTCATGATCTTTATTTAAGGATCACCTATGTCTTCATTAGTAAAGTGAGGCAAATATTCAAAGAAAGAAATAGCTCCATCTCCATTATTGTCTCGAAACTCCAATTCTCTCCGAGCTCTATAATGCAGACGATCAATGGCTTGTTGCGTATTCCAAGCTTCCAACTCCTTATACTCAATGAAACCATCTTTTGGTGCAACATCCAAAATAGGGAACAAAACCATTAATCTTAAGCTAGTTTTTAACCTCCCATCATAGTCAAAATATTGATCGTCCTCCGACTGGTCTTCTTTATTTCCTTTGGGCTGACGTTGCTCTAATTCGGCAACAAGGGGATCAAATACTGGGTCACGAGTCTTGAGGCCTAATCGTCTGCTTAACCCACGAGGGGTGTAATATGCATTATCATTTAATTTTAATTGGACGATTAATAGTATTACGAGAAAGACGAAGGCGGTGATTATGGTGGAAATAACCACCACCTTCGACATTTTTTCCTATGTCTCTGCCAACAACCGTTTCTTCCTTTCATCTTAAAACTGTTGTGGCAGTTAGAAGATAAGGGCCAACATGTAAACATCTTTAATTTGTGGTTACTACTCTTTAGCGGTTGCAATAGTATTTTTCGAAATTAAGGATCACATACATTTACAATAGTTTTTCAAGATTATTTCCAAAATTAATTCCTATAGAACTAACTTTAATAGCTACAGGAATTTTGTTTTTTATCCTCTTTTATTTTTATTAATTATATTTCAACAATTGTCAAAGTTGACAATTTTCTTTATAAGCATCCGTCTACCTTGATTATCAGATGATTCATTCTACCAAGAAAGTAGTATTAATAGAGAACCAATCTAAAAGAATTTAGTCAGTTTCGCAAGCATGCATCTTTAATCTGTTTGTATGACATCGGTAATACTACTTGTATAAATTATTGTTTACATTTATTTCTAACGATTTTGATAAATAAGTATTGATGGCAAACTACAAATATAAACTTGTGACCTAACATGAGTATAAAACTTTTTTTGCCATTACACTATATTATTTCCTTGTAAATTCAAACGTTTGTGTATTATCAAAAGAGTTCTTTTGTGACCGACTTATGACACGGTATAAATAAAGGAGGATACAATTGATTTCCCTTTCTAACATAAGTATAAAACCTTTTTTTGCCATTACACTAGATTATTTCCTTGTAAATTCAAACGTTTATGTATTACCAAAAAAGTTCTTTGTGACCGACTTATGACACGATATAAACAAAGGGGGATTCAATTGATTTCCCTTTCTAATTCTTAGATCTGTCCCTGTAAAAACGATATCTTTACTCAATATATATTATGTAATTACCTCTTATTAAAAACAGGGGTAGTTAAGTAAATTGCAAAAAAAAAAAAGAAAAAAAAAAGAGAGAGAGTATGTAAATGGGCCTTAACCCATCTGCAAAGTGATAGGGCTGTTAGGAGAAAATAAAACAAAAGCTAAAGGGATTTTGGGGGAAGGGAATGCAGCATATGCTGCGATTGAAGCAAAAGCTAAGGAAAAAGAAAAAATCTTTCTAGCAGTGAAGGAAATTTTAGAATCAATTAATTCAAAGTTTGAAGCCCCAATACCGTGATTGTGGATTCAAGGGACTTCCTGTGCATCCTTGGATTTCTTTCTGTGGAGAAGAACAAGGTAAAAATCGAATTTTCTCTATACCAAGCCTATGAACAGTTATTGTTTCTCTAACTAAGGCAAAGACAAGAAAAGGGAACTTAATGTATTCTGTATAGCAGTTAGAATTTCTTATTAGATGAATAAATATTCCATAAGTGTAACAAACACTGTAGTGTAAGGATACTAAGTATTTGTTAAGCATTATGTGATGTAAATAAAATAAAATTGTATTGTTCATTACTATATCAGACAAGGAAAAATAAACCAAAAGAAAAAAAAAAAAGAATTAGGGTCCTTAATCTTTTAGGTTGAAATTATTGAATCAAAAATTGGGAAAACTTTAACAGAGCTTTAGAGCTCATGCGAAACAGAGAAAACAACAAAGAGTTTTGTGCAATAGAATTTTTATCAAACAAACATTCTAAGCATACTCAAAGAATTGAAATAGAGAAGCAAGAAGCTCTTATTGTTTCAGATCTCTTTCGGCTTAAGGAGGGTAAGTTCTCGATAATGTTCTTGCTCTTGTTCTCTGATTCACGAACATTATATTGGGTACTGAAAGATTAAATACCTATGAGAATTATTATGGAAAATTAATGTCTTTTTCTGGTTTTGGCTCATTGCTTAGAGTAGAAAAAGAATCATATGTAAAGAAAAATAGTGTAGTAGTATTGTTCTTACTTAAACAGCTATATATATTGATCTTTATCAGATTTGAGATAAATTACTATAGTAAGATTTAGTTTGGCATTTCACTGTAATGGAAAAAAAACAAGAAACTTAAGGTGTTTTTTTCATTTAGCACAATCATGGATTCCGCATGAAGATTGAAAAAGAATATATTTTATTAGTTTATACCAAGAACTCTAATGTACGGGTTAGCAATACTTGTAAAGTGCTACATGAGAAAAAAGATTCAAATAAAAATATAAGAACAAATGGAGACCTATAGTTTCTATCCAATTAAGTACTACTAAATTGCTTAGCAGAGAATCAATGGTCCTATTTCGGATGAATGAAAACTGGAAAATTAATTAAAGGTGACAGGGATGGACCAATTATGTTGGTAATTTACAAAGTTAATACATATATTGATTTTGTTACAAGTAGGTAGTTGAAGAAGTTGAACTAAGTGCTCGAGGTAGTGCGTTTGGTATTCCTACACGAGTATTGTGAGTAGTAATCTTACCACAATTTGTATTTTCATAACCTGCATGGTTTATATATGATCTTGAAAATAAATGTATTAGCGATGTTTTGTAATTGCATGTGGGACAAGTCCTTTACTTGATATGGTACCGAACATTTTACTTGAGATGTTTACAGATTAATCTTAATGTTTTCACCATTACTAGATATGTTTTACCGTTACTTGAGATGTTACAGTTATTTGAATTGTTCTCACTGTTATGAGACATGTTTTAGTGTTACTTCAGACATGATTACTGTTGCCGAAATAAAATTTCAAAATTTGATAAGAAATGTTATGCCCTTTATTATTTTGAAAATGCTTTTGTACGAGTATTTACTATTTACAAGAAAGAATATAAATGGGAGGAGACTTTGAAGGATCCCGTAGCTAACAACGCGTTCATCAGACCTGGTGCACCTTGTATTTACCGATTACTGATTACAGGTATAGACCTCGCTAGTGGGAAGATAGAACTAGCATACAATTACAGTTTCCCTCGAGTAGGGACCTACAGTTATATTTGACTCTTTTACGAATGGATCTACACAGTAATACATATTACATGATCCTTTCTTAGAAACCTCCCAAACATAAAGATTTGCTATGAGGCAATGCTTACCGAATTGTTAAATTGATTTCTGTTACAGGAAACACATGATGAGACTGATTATTGTTTATTGTTTCTCAAAGGGCATTCTTAAGATATTTTCTGTATAATATACTAGCATGTTTTTTGACTAGTCCCCAACTAAAAATAGTTGTGGTTAAATATTATTACTCACTGAGATAACTACTCATTCCCCGCTATTATTTTTACAGAGGCATCAGTAGGTGCAGGCGAGGATTCCGTTAATTAGTGTACACGAGTTGACAGTTCCTGGTGAGCCCCGCATTTATTCGCGTTGGCAAGGATTGTTATTTATTTGTTATAGTCTCTTTCTTGAAACTCTTAGAGGCGCTCTATAGTCATTTTTATGAGTATCACGAGTATTCTTTTATTGATATAGACATGTGACTTGTATTAGACTTTCTGATTGTATTTTCGGAGATGGAGTTAGTATTATTGTGTTGGGAGTACTTCGTTGATGAGGATTATAACTTGTTTTGGTGGATATTGGTTGGTTGTGTTGTTAATTTGACAGGTTTATTTTTGGATAATTCTAAAATATGAGAAACTTTGTCCTATTTTCTGTGAAATATCGATGAGGCTTACTTGGGAGCACTTGCTCTTAAGCGTCGGTCATGATCCTAAATTGGTTCGTGACATACTATTTATATGAACATTTGTACTTGCATGTTTATTTGGAATCAACAATGGTCTCTCACGATAAAACAAGTTACCAATAGAGCTCAAAGATATAGATGTTTGCAATAAATTTTTACACTATGAAAAATAAATTGCTATCATAATATAAATATGAAGAAACATAATTGATAATCAAAATGTGGGTATAACTCTGTTTTTCTCTTGATTCTTCTCTCCAAGATTATTGTCCGTGATTTGAGGACTAGATCAGCGTATTTCTCGAACATAGGATGATGTAGACCTCTCTGGGATGTATTTGATCTCCATAAAAGTCGAGCACTGTGTGAATTTTCTTCTTGAAATATTTTATTCTAAGAAGCGTCCGGCTGCACCGAGTTGATCTTGTAGAAAAACGATCAGATTTGAGAAAAATATTTATTTGATGTCTTGTTCTCTTTATGAAAATCCCAAGAGTTTATGGGATTTTTGTGATGTTTTAAAAGGGAATATGTGATCATTTTTATAGGTGTGACTTGGGGTTAGGGTAAAGTACCCTCCAAGAAACCCTATGGACTCTTAGACTTGAAAAACATAAATGGGCTTGTCTTGTAGGTGCTCGACTTAACGGTCTAGCCCAAAGATATTTGGAGTCTTGATCCAGTAAAATTTTGATGTCTGCATATGCCCTCTACATCAAGGCTTGTCAGTTTGTAGACTTGTTAAAATCAAGAAAAACCTTGAAGTATCGGTGAGAATAATGACATATTTCTCATCATTTCCCAACAACAAAACACTTCACCTTTATATACGACTTGCTGCGGAATTGAACTTCTAATTTTATTTTTCATTCATACCTTTGAGAACAATTAATAGCACCCTTTTGAATTAGAACCCTTGGAACTGTATTGGTGGAAAAAAGGCATGACACGTGGATTACTATCAAGGTGACAGGTGACACTTCCAATCAAGCGAATTAAAAAATTCAAGAAGGCACGGGAGAAACACCCCCAATGTTTCAGTAGAAAAGGAACCGGCCCTAACAGCTGGAAAAGAAGAAATAGGAACAGAATGGATAAAGACCATAAAGAGGGAATATGCACGAATTTGTTATAAATAATGAAGGGAAATCGACATTAGTCGTGGTTACCGGAGATCTTCAGTCATTAATGCTTCCGTTACAATTATATATGGTAATAAGTAATTAAGATAATTAATGCCATTAACAAGCCCAAATTAAGCAAGAAAATTGTTATAATTATGTACTCTTATATAAGGGCCTAGTCCACATTTGTAGTGGTATCTGATTTTTTATCAATATATGCAATTATTCTTTTGCTTTATTCAAAAAGTTCCAACCGCAATTCTGGGAGAGATTGTCAATCTATTTTGAGTTTTCTTTCCTTGTCAGTTATTTTCATTGTTCGTCTTATTCTTCATATTACCGAGAAAGTAAAGTAATTTTGGTTATCAGTAATCCGATTTCTTCTTGATATTGACTTTGACCGAGAAATCTATATTAGGGTTAAACAAATTGGTTTCGTTATCGAAAATCTGATAATCTGTTCACTTTCCAAAACTTTATTTTTAACAACCAAATATGTCAACTGCTAACGAGAACAATTAGTTGAATCAACAAGGTAGAACTCCACTACATCACACACCAGCAGGAACTCCTCAGCACTCACGTGAAAGTTCACCTGAAAGGTCTGCTTTGCGCACCGATGGACAACATGGAGGTGACCAAACTGTTGAATAGGATGCTTTGAAGCAGTTGATTGCTAAACATGTGAACGAAGCGCTGCAGGCTTTTGTTAAAGGATTGCCCAACGCAGCACAAACTCCACCACCAGTTAATAGAACAACCTTGGAGAATCCGCGTTCGGGACTCGATAACTCTGGAAGTGGAGAAATACCCAATGAATCTCGCGATGGAGGGTCAGGTACACCAAATAATTTTAGTTTACAAAGTTTAGTACTAACTTTGCAAAAATAGCTGAAGGAGCAAAATGAGCGTATAGAAAAAATACCCGGCGTGCCTCCCGTGATCAAAGGTGTGGATATTGACAAGTATTCACAACAACCCTGGAAGCCAAGTGCAACACCTTTGTCAATTCCCAAAAAGTTTAAAATGCCTGATATTCCCAAATATGATGGGATATCCGACCCACAGGATCATGTAACCGCGTTCACTACCGGCGTGAAAGGCAATGATTAACCAAGCAGGAGATTGAATCAGTTTTGGTGAAAAAATTTGGCGAAACTCTCACAAAAGGGGCGTTAACATGGTGTTCTTTCTTACTTGAAAACTCTATTGATTCTTTTGCTGAGCTTGCAGATTCATTTATAAAAGTACATTCGGGGGCTCAAAAAGTTAAAAAAAGGATGAAGGATATCTTCAAAGTCAAACAAGGGATTACATAATTACTCAGAGAATTCGTAGATAGATTCCAGGAGAGAGAATGATGCTGCTGCGAGTACCTGATAACTCGGCAGCTATGGCATTCGCGAGCAACTTGAACAAGAAAAGTTCAGAAGCCACGAAGAGGTTGAAAAAAGGTTTGCGGGAGTTTCCTGCAACAACTTGGAACGATGTGTACAATCGATACAGCAAGAAGCTGCGGTTATAAGAAGATATGGTTTCCAGCCAAGGGTTGATGAAAGACCAGGTTCAAGACACTTGGAATCAGAAAGAAGGTCTGGTAAAAACAAGTACGAGCCTTACATGCGACCAGCGGGGAGAGATTCTCGACCTAAACAAGAGAATGCACGATTTGATTCAAGATCAAGGCAAAAAGAGGCGAGCTCTTCATCCAGATTCAAAACGGAGCGAGATGCCCGAAGCAACGATTCCAGTACTCAAGCAAGAATAGAAGATTACAGCTTTAACGTTAGCACATCTGAATTGGTGGTTTAACTAAGAGGGATGGGAGATAAGGTGCGATGGCCGAAAAAGATAAGATTAGATCCAAACAAAAGGAACCCAGATTTCTGGTGCGAGTTTTACAATGACAATGGCCATAGAATAGTAGATTGCAGGCTTTTTCAAGGGAGGTTGAACCTTTACTGAAGCAAGGTTATGTTACTGATCTGTTCAGTGAGAAAGGGAGACAATCATATATGAAAAATAGGAAAGAACCCCCCAAAGCCTCCATCACCAAAGAGAACAGTCAACGTCATAACCGGAGGAGATGAAGTCAATGGGATAACATACACATCAAAAAGACATCAAAAGTTAATGTCACTCACATAAAACGAGTTCGCCAAGTCATGAAAGGTGACAATATAATATTTGATGATGAAGATGCGGACGGCTTGATGATTCCTCTCAATGATGCACTTGTACTATCTTTACTTGTACATGATACTAATGTAAAACGAGTTTTGATTGACCCGGGTAGCTCAGTAAATATCATTTTACTGAGGGCAGTAAATGAAATGCAAGCTAATGACAAGGTCATTCCAAAGGCACTGTCTTTGTCTAGATTTGATAATTCAAGCGTCGTTACAAAAGGAAAAGTTGTACTAGCTACGTTTGCAGAGGGGGTCATCAAAAATACAAAGTTCCAGGTAGTAGACACAGACATGCCCTACAATATAATCTTGGGAAGGCCATGGATTCATGATATTGTCCCATCCACGTTGCATTAAGTTATCAAATTCCCTTCACAGTGGGGGATCCGACAAATACGGGGAGATCAACAGGCTTCATGGGGCATTAATTCAGTGACAATTGCAAATACGACAGCCAACGAAGCAAATGCAAAAAAACAATTAAAAAATTCAGTTGGGGACTCTTCTATCCATGCCTCAACTGAAAACACACAAGGAAAGACTGACGTTTATTCAAGACCTGATATGATTCAAGATCCAGAGGAAAACGAGAACATTAAAACAACCACGGAGGAGCTCGGAGCTGTGATATTATTTGTCCACTGGCCAGATAGAAAAGTTTGCATCGGAGCAAATTTGAGCCCAGAAATGAAAGGTAAGTTAATTGAATTTTTACGTACTAATGCAGATTGCTTTGCTTGGACGCATTCAGATATGAAAGGTATACCACCAGAGGTGATGACTCATAAGCTAAATGAGGATTCGTTACACCCACCTGGCAAGCAAAAGAAAAGGAAGTAAGGGCCTTCAAAAATCAAGTAATCCACGATGCGGTACAAAAACTTCTGAAAATTGGTTCGTTACGCAAGGCAAAGTATCCTGACTGGTTAGCTAATATTGTAGTGGTTCCAAAAAAGAATGGAAAATTGCGAGTATGTGTAGACTATATTGGTTTAAATAAGGCTTGTCCTAAAGATTCATTTCCTTTACCCCACATAGACTAATTAATTGATGCTATCACAGGTCATGGGCATTTAAGTTTTTAGATGCTTACCCTGGTTATAATCAGATAAAAATGGACCCTTTAGATGAGGAGAAAACCTCATTTATCACAGATAGGGGGACTTATTGTTATAAAGTCATGCCATTTGATTTGAAAAATGCTGAAGCCACATATCAAAGATTGGTGACCAAGATGTTTCAAGAACACCTGGGAAAAATTATGGAGGTTTACATAGACGATATGTTGGTCAAGTCAACATAGGCAGGGGATCATTTTCAACATTTGGCTGAGACCTTTGAAATTCTCCGCAAGTACAACATGAAATTGAATCCGGAAAAGTGCGCTATTGGCGTAGCTTCAGGTAAGTTTTTAGGCTTTCTTGTTTCTAATAGAGGTATTGAAGTAAATCCCGCACAGATCTGAACTATTAAAGAAATAGCATATGTACTCACGAGCAAGAAAGAAGTACAAAGATTAACAGGTAAAATAGCGGCTCTGGGAAGGTTTATATCCAAGTCATCGAAAAAATGCTTTAAGTTCCTTTCAGTATTGAAAAATAAAAATCAGTCTGAATGGACTGACGAGTGTCAACAAGCTCGGAAGGACTTAAAGGCGTATTTATCAAATCCACCTCTGTTAGCAAAACCAAAAGACGGAGAGAGATTGCTTGTCTACCTGGCAGTATCAGAAGTATCGTGTAAGTACGGTATTGGTACGTGAAGATAAAGGTAAACAATCTCTGATTTATTATGTTAGTAAGTCTTTACTAGATGCTGAGACACGGTATCCTCACCTAGAAAAACTTGCTTTAGGTTTAATCATAGCATCAAGGAAGTTATGACCTTACTTTCAATGTCATCCTATTTCTGTCATAATTGCTTTTTCACTAAGGAATATATTGCATAAACAAGAGTTATCAGGAAGGTTAGCTCAATGGGATATAAAAGTAAGTGAATATGATATTATATATCAACCTAGAACTGCTATAAAGTATCAGGTGTTGATAGATTTTGTAGCAGATTTAGCTCAAGTTTAGTTCCTGAAGCAGAAAAAGAGCTACGAATATTTACTGGAGATAATCTGGGGACTTGGACCTTATTTACTGACGGTTCCTCAAATGTTAAAGGAGCAGGTTTTGGAGTTATTTTAATTCCACCCTCGGGACAAATTATAAGACATGCAATAAAATGTTACCCAATTACTAACAATAAGGCAGAGTATGAAGCTGTGATTGCAGGCTTGGAACTCGCACGAGAGCTTGGTATTAAACAAATTGTGAGCAAAAGTGACTCGCAGCTAGTAGTCAATCAAATGCAGGGGACTTACGTGGCAAGAGAGACATGAATGCAGCAGTATCTTGGAAAGGTACGAGAATTTCTTAGGCAATTTTAGGCATGGAAAGCTGTGCAAATACCCAGGGAGGAAAATGCAAAAGCAGACGCATTGGCAAATCTCACGTTTGTCGCTGATGCAACAAATGCAGAAAATATTGTTGTGGTACATCTGTTTCATTCAGCCATTGACCAAACCAAGAGTGAGGTAAATTTCAATAATTTAACTTGGGATTGGAGAAACAAATTTGTAAACTTTTTGCAGTATGAAATTTTTCCTGAGGATAAAAAGAAATCCCGATTGTTACGGTTGAAAGCTACTTAGTATTTCTTAATTTGCGGGAATTTATATTGCAAAATATTTGGAAGACCTTTCGCACGATGCATTAGACCATCACAAACGGAATATGTAATGAGAGAAGTGTACGAGGGGCATTATGGCAATCATGCTGGGGGAAGATCGTTGGTGAAGACATTAACAAGGGCGGGATATTACTGGCCGAAAATGAAAGAGGAAGCAAAAAACTTCGTAGCAAAGTGCGATAAATGCCAACGCTACGCTAATAGTATGCATCGACCGGCGGAACTGTTGCATTCAGTCATATCACCATGGCCCTTCATGAAATGTGAGATGGACATTGTAGGGCCTTTGCCTCAAGCTAAGGGAAAGGTACGGTTTTTGTTAATTCTAACAAATTATTTTTCAAAATAGGTAGAAGCAATGGATTTCATTTGGAGAAATATTATATGTCGATTTGGAGAAATCTTCTGTGACAATAGCCCGCAATTCATAGGGGCGAAAGTCACTGATTTTTTCCAAAGCTGGCAGATTAAATGAATCACTTCCGCACCTTACCACCCAGTGGCTAATGGGCAAGTTGAGTCGACAAATAAGGTCATCATCAACAACTTAAAAAAGCGATTGGAAGAATCAAAAGGCAAATGGACAGAAGTGCTTCTAGGTGTGATATGGGCTTACCGAACAATGACAAAGACTAGTACTGGGGAAACCCCATTTTCACTTGTGTACGGAACGGAAGCTCTAATTCTGGTGGAGATAAGTGAACCAAGCACGAGGTACACACATACTACTGAGGCGACAAATGAGGAAGAGCTACGAGTAAATTTTGATTTAATAGAAGAAAGGAGGGATGCATCATTAATTTAGATGGCTGCTCAAAAGCAGATAATGAACGATACTATAACAGGAAGGCCAACCTGAGCTACTTCAAAATTGGGGACTCCGTCCTCAAGAAAGTGTTCCGGTCAACAAAAGAAGCAAATGCAGGAAAGTTGAGTCCACCTTGGGAAGGCCCGTATAGGGTTAGAGGCATTGCTGGAAAAGGAGCATACGAGTTGGAAACCATGGATGGCAAGATGTTACCATCACATTGGAATGCAGTCCATTTGAAGAAGTATTACTTCTAAAAGAGGTTAATACCTACGGTCAGGTATCATGCAAGTTCGATTTTATTTTGTTCATTTGAATTTCACTTACCATTTTAGATGATAGGAAAAAAGTTGGCCCGTACCAAATGATGATATTAGACCCGAAAGACACGCGAAATACTAAATTATTTTCGGTCTAGGTTACAACATTTCTGATGGCAAAAGGGTTATGCAGTCATCATGTAAAAGATTATCTCCGAGTCCCGTATGTATTTCCTTTTTCAGGAAAAGGACCAAAAGTATGGAGTTGATCCAGTATTCGAGATTTCATGCTTCAATGCTCTAACACTGGGGGACTATATATATATAGAAGGATACACAAGGAAAGAAGATGTATACCAAGAGATTCAGCCAGAATTAAAACCTTGAAAAAATCCTTGAATAAAAACTTTCAAAGGCATTCAAGCTCGCAGAAAGGATAGGCAAAGTACAAAATATCCCCACGAGCTTTTAGGTTAAGGCCATTAATTTAGTCATGGGAAGATATACCCAAATTTGTACACCTGCTACAAAAAAAGCAATTATGAAAATATTGTACAAAATTATTTATTTGAAAGTTCAAAAAATAAAACTTTCTCGAATTACTTCATGTTTCATATCTTTGCACCAATATGCAGATGAGACGTCATCTTCATCAGTGTTGTTAATATAAAAGGCCCTCTTTTATAAAAATTCGTGCATATTGAAGTCACAGTCCTCTAAAGCATTTTAAGTGAAGTATAAGCTAAAAAACTCAAAAAGAGCATAAATCACAATATGCAGCAAAGAGATATTTATATCATCACCCCAAAAATAGGGGCAAAAAATCTTCCAAAAACTATCCAAGAAACAAAAGGAAAGTTTCAACAAAAACCAAATTAAATCAAACAACTTCCACAAAAGCCAAGGAAAAAACCTAGGGGGCATCATCCACGGGAGAAGAAGAATTAGCTTGAGAAGATGAGAGTTGAACATCAGCTTCACTAGGAGTAAGTCCATTACCATCACCTTTGAAACTTTCATCCTTGGGTGTTGAGAAGCTTTGACGCTGATGAGTCTGTTCAATCGTCTCTTTAGCCTTTGCAATTTCAGCGTTAAGGTCAAAAACCTCCTGGCTAGCTTTAGTTAGAACCTCAAAGCGAGTGTTCAAAAAAGCCCAAGGGCCTCATAATCCTTCTCCCACTACTCAATTTCAGCTTTCAACTCTTCTTTTTTTGCTTACGAGGTTTCATAAGATGCCTTTAAAGGAATAAGAGAATTCTCAAGGAACTAAATCTTGTCCTTAGAGGCACGGAGGTCTTCTTGAGTCTGGGTAAGCATTTGTACCAGATCACCCGCGTATACCTCTTTCCGGTTAAGGAGCTCTTTCAAGTTTCTTATTTCTTCAGTTGCCTTGGAGAGTTGTTCACTGAAGAAGGATTCCAATCTATCTTTGTCTTTCTCAACTTTATTGGAGGAAGCTTTTAAAACCACTTGTTTGGCGGTGATTACCCTCAGTTGTTGTTCTAAGCAAGAATGTCTTTCTCCAGTTGAAGGCCTTCGAACTGCTCTTTCCAGTTATCAGCCTTGGTGCGCAACTCAATCACCTGCTGATCTGTCCAAGAAATCCTTTTCATAAGCTTCGTACCTGTCAATTTGATCTATAACAAGACAAAAGAAGGGGAGTTATGAACGAGAAACAAAAGAAAGGAAAATAAGTAAGTAAAGATATACCTTGAGGGAAGAATGGGTGATGTCATTCATTAAGGTCAAAGAACTGTGACCCTCGAGCTTTTTCCTTTCCACGAGACCAAGTAATGGTTTTAACCACACAACAGCTTGACCGGACTTTTTCAACAGATTCCGACCATCGGGGACTTCAATCAGAACTTTTTTCATACCCCGCTTGCCGATAGACGACTTGGCTTCTTCACGAGGAGCAGCAGTGGGGGAAGCCACTAGGGTGACTGTAGGCAGAGAAACAAGGGATTAACAGTAGGTGTAACTGACGTCATCGGAAGATAGGCAAGTGGCGGCTCTTCAGAGAGAGGACCAAACTCTTCTTCACCCTCAAAACCTTGGGCAAAGAACCTATCAACAGGACTTGAGGGGGGATTTTCAAGGTTACCAGCATCTTCGTCAGAGATATCCAAATAGATATTCTCCCGCTCATCAACGAGACTAACGGAATCTTGGAGCGGGATCTTGAGAGACATGAGCTTCATCATATGAAACCACGCGCCTCCTAACACGATGTTTCCTTACTAAAGAACCTTCTTCGGAATCCTTTTCATCCTCGGATCCATGGGCTTCAGCTATCTTCCTCTTGGAGGAAGATACACTTACATTTGTTCTTGTGCAGAGCTTACAGAAAGTCTCGCAGAGGGAACAGAAGCGGGACTGATACCACGAATGGTAAAACCCTGATAAAAAAAGGGAAAAAGTATATGCATTAAAAGTGAAGGTACAAACAAAGAGAAAGGAGACCATGGGAATAAAAAGTTACGGTGAGTCCTCACTTTCCATACAAAATCCTATGAAAGAAATTTTCAGGATTTCTTATCCATGGGAGCTGCAGTAAACATTTTTTTTTACCCAAGCACGGAAGTCAAGAATTTCTTCGAAAACTTCTATGGTTGCTGAAAAAATGAACATACATTCATGTAAAAGAAAAGTAAAATATCAAGAAAAGTAAGGAAAAAAGAGGAAAAACACTTACGTGCAAAGTTTCACTTTTCAGGGAAGGGCATGTTTTTATCACCCACTAATCTATGAGTGGGGGCAGCAACAAATCGAGCATACCGGCCACGGTCACGGTCATCCTTGGGGCTGACCAAAACCCTTTTATTTCTAGCCACGAGGGAAAAGACATCTTCACGAAACAGTTTTGCAGAATATAGGTGGAGTAAGTGACGGAAGGTAAAAGGGGTGGAAACCAAACCCGACAAATGGAAAAGGCAAGTAACTGCCCTCCATACGATGGGACCTTTGACCGAGGCAAATGTTGAAATAGTGGCAGGACTCAATAATCACAGGATCGATGGGACGTTTGAACCCTAAAGTGAAAGGGTAAGTATAAACAAAAGAAAAACCAGCATGGTAAAAGGTGATTCTTTGATTTAGCACCAGGAATTAATACTGGAAATTCGATTTCCAGTGGCATTCACGTAGAACTAGAGAAAGAAGTCCTGGGGTAATCAAGCTTGGATAACGATCAGCGGGGTTAAGAGATGCTAGAGAAGAAACTTATTTTTTCATAGCTTCACGATCTGACACAAAGGAAAACTCTTGTGGGACAATCTCAGAGACAGTAAGTTCACGCATGGGTTCGTTCTGATCTCTTCCCTTAGAGGAAGATCTAGGTGTTAAAGGAGCTCTAGCCTTAGAAGAAGATGGTTTAACGATGATACTTTGAGGAGTAGAACTACGAGTGGATAGTGAACCTAAACTACGTAGTTTGCCACCCCTCTTACTCTTAGTAGGGGCAGTAGAAGGAGCAAGTTCATCAACGACCATCACTTTACGTGGGTCTGGCGTTGAAGAAGGATTTTGAGAACGTGAAGACATCTTTAATAGTGAAATACAGGTAAAAGATGAGGAAATACAAGAAAAAGTTAAGAAGATGAATGCAAGGAAAAAGAAAGAAACTTTTAAAGTAGAGTGAGATGAGGTATTTATAGGGGAAAGTAACCGTCATCAGGGTTGATCATTATGAACTGTCATCATGGAACGGTCACTCTGTGACTGATGCAGCCGCAGAAAAACCCTAAAAAGACACTGAAAACTGCAGAACCAATTACAACGAGACACGTATCATGAGAATTAAATAGACATGATGTAAGTCGCATCAATTCTAAAAAAGACATTTATGTTACTCGAGAAAAGTAGGTAAGGAATTCCCGCCATAAATACTTACCACTTTCCGAATATTAAGTTGAGAATACTCAGAAAGTGGGGGGGCT
>MCJB01051956.1:0-14078 GCA_002018475.1 Nicotiana obtusifolia
TATATATATATATATATATACATACTATAACGGTGATTTATCCTTACAAGTGTATCAATACCTAAAAGAACCCGTCCCTGTGTTCCGAACGCTTCGTGTTCTTATATATATGTATATATATATATATATGTATATATATATATATATATATGTATATATATATATATAATATTGATACGCATGCACGCTCCGTAGTACAACTTAACTGGATATTAATCCCTTGTATTACAAAAGCGTTAACGGCTTACATTTATATTATTTAGACATGCAGTAAATACAAAAGTGAGTTTAATTTTCGCAAAATGTTTACACGAAAGCGACCAAAAGTGGTCGCAAATATATATATTTTAACATTAGTGACCAACTTTGGTCGCCCACAGATATTCTGATTAAATTTTATTTTCCAGATAAGCGACCAACTTTGGTCGCAAATTGTTAAGTTTCTTTGACCAGATTGGTCTGACCAGTCCGGTCAACATGTTGACGAATATGGCGACCAAGTAGCGACCAACTTTGGTCGCTAATATCTTTAAGTTTATTTTTTTTATTTTTTTTACAAGTTTAGCGACCAATTTTGGTCGCTATTTTTGGCAGACCAACTTTGGTCGCTAATTTTTGGTCGTTTTTTTGCTGTTTTCTAGTAGTGTATTGTCAAGTATCTGTCCTTACAATCCTACTTTATCTGCTTGCATATCAAGTTTTATTTTGAAAAAAGATATTTTGGGAAGTACAGACAGAATTTGATCAAATTAAAATTGATTATAAGCCGAAAGGTTATAAATTGGGGTGATCAATTTATGATTTTTGGTTGATGTTAGTTTTATAAGCACTTAACTTATAAACAATTTGTGTGTTTATCAAATAAGTAGATAAGCCAAAAGGCAGTTTGAGTTTTAAAAAGAAATTTGCACGGTCAATATACATAAAGAATGAAACTGAATAGAATTTAGACGAGATCTCCTTCCTATTGGAATTTGTTTAAAATAAACAAAACTATTGACAAGCATAGCCGCTATAGGCTGATGCTTTTCTTCAGAAAGAAGCAGGAAAAAACTAACAAATGAAGCCAGAATCGCTTTCTCTGCATACCGAAAGCCATCCCTTTTCCTCTAATCCCGTTCTTGTTCTCCAATGCTTTTGTTTTACTCTTTACAAAAATCATCTTTACATATAAATCTAACCCTGGTCTTGTTTTCATAAAATCTCAATATATTTCCCCGAAAACTAAATCTTTCACCAAACATCATGTCCTCAAGAGAAAATCCTAATAATGGGATCAGGAACTTCCAGCGTTACTGGTGTTATCAATGCCATCGCCCTGTCAGAATATCGCTCGAAAACCCTTCGGAGATAGTTTGTCCTCGATGTTTCGGCCACTTTCTTTGCGAAATCGAAGAGACAAACGCTAGACAAATCTCAGACTTCACTGCATTTGATCCTTCCCCAGAAGCTAGAATCCTTGAAGCTCTAACACTCATGCTTGATCCTAATTTGTTCAACAGATCTAGCAGTGGCAATGCAGTCCCCATTTTTCGTCGATCGGACGGGACAGAAACCACAGTACCACCTGATTCTATCAGGCCTACACGTGAACAACGCAGAACACGAGACTCCTGGCTAAGGCCAAGAAGACGATACTCATTTCTAAGTAATGACACGGATGAATGGACACCGGAGAGTGGAATTCTAGCACGTCCACGTTCATGGATTATTCTTCGGCCAGCCGGAGAATATTCCTCCGGTGGACCTAACCGAGTACGAGAAAGGCAGTTAGGTCCACCTTCAGGAGTGAACGATAGAGATTACTTTACAGGTCCAGGCCTTGAAAACCTAATAGAAGAGTTAACTGAAAATGATCGGCCAGGTCCAGCACCGGCACCAGAGCCAATCATAAATTCTATACCGACGGTGGTGATTACACCAGAACACTTAAGGGATGATTCAGAATGTCCTGTTTGTAAGGAAAAGTTCAAAATAGGCGGAGAAGCAAGAGAGTTGCCGTGCAAACATATATACCATTCCGATTGCATTGTGCCTTGGTTAAGGCTTCATAATTCTTGCCCGGTTTGTCGAAATCCGTTGCCGGTTTCTTCTGAAACTCAAATGGATACTTCGGATGATTGTCTTGAAGAAGGGATCAATAGACAGCGGCGTTGCTTCAGACTTAGACAAATTGCAGCTTCTCTTTGGCCATTTCGTTCGAGGTATCGCCCTTTGCGTAACCATGGTGAGAGTTCATACATTTAATTCAAAAGAAATTAAAGGGTATTTATTTTAACTATCTTCCACTATTATTTTATCTTATACATGCTGTTGAGGAATTGTGCTGTATATGTACATATATGTTAAACTTTGACGGTTTTATTGTGATCCAAAATAGAAGTCCACGTGAACCAATAATCAATACTCGCTCCATTCTAATTTATGTGAACTTGTTTGACTTGGCACATAGTTTAAGAAAAAATGAAGGCTTTTGAGAATTTGTGGTTCTAAACAAGTCAAAAAGGGGGTCCAGATTATTTGTGTGGTGATAAAAATTTCTCATTAAGAGTAAAATTAAAAATTTAAGCTAAACTGTTTTCAAATTTAAAAAGGGTTCATTTTTTTTGAACGGACCAAAAAGATTAATAAGTTCACATAAACTGAAACAGATGGAGTATTGTATGGTATTTGAGGAATTTCCAATCAAATTCATATTATATTCTAAAGAATGCAAAGAATAGGAAAATGAATAATTCTCCTTTATGAGGAATGTATCACCTTCCTCAAAAAAAAAAAGGAAAGAAAAAAAAAAGGAAGGAAAGTATTACGAGCATAGCAAAGGATAAAAATCTTTTTGTGCCTTAAAAATTAAACTCCTCCTTCAACATTAAAAACATTCGTTTTGTTCCTTCTATTGTATGCATTGTCTATTTTATCCTTAATGTGTGTGTGGGTGTGTGTATATATATATATATATATATATATATATATATATATATATATATATATTTGATTGAAATTAACAACATCTTTTATTCTATTTTTTAATTGTGTCCATTTCTTTAACTATTCAATTTCAATAAATTATATATGATTGATTATAATTTTTATTTTTTTAAATTTTTTAGAAAATTATTTACTATAAGTAAATTTATAACATAAATTAAAAAATTTATCGTGATATTAAAAAAGTAAAAGAAAAAAACGACCAAGTGAGGATAAAATAGGCGTTTTAAAAATATAATTGAGTTTCAAGGAAACAGAATGTCTATTGTTTATTGTTGAAGGAAAAATTTGATTTTAAGATAAAGTTGAGGGATCAAAATAATTTCACCCGCATAACAAATAAGAAAATACAGCGTGATTTAATAAGGCGGAAAATAAGTCAAACAAGCAAAAGAAGTAAGATAATGAAACTGCTCTTTAATTTCTTTTGCCCTTGATTAATAAAGATTAAAATTTCTGCTATAAGAGCCTGATCTCATTGAGCCGAGATTACTTAGAAGACTAGTAGGATATGTACAACCTTGTTCGACTTGCGGAGGTCCAATTGGATTGTTTTTATTTTTATCCTTTTAATAAAATTTGAGTAATAACTCCACGATAAAGCTGTTTCTTTGGTAAAAGTTATCCCCAGCCTATATTTACACCAAACCCACGAATATACCGTATTCCTTTTCTCTGTCCGAACTTCCGCAGCCCAAATATAAATAATTGCTTTTCTATGCTTTCTCCTATTATTATGACACTTTTAAATAAAAGAAGTACTCATTTAACCCCGAGAAATAATTACGACATCAGCTTTTCTTACCCTTTTATATTCCCTTTTTATCCTTTCAGCCTTTTTGTTTTTATTTTTTTTAATTTCGTAATTTAAAGGAAAAATAATACTCTCTGCGAACAGATGAACCGTCGGGGCCTTCATGTCATATTCTTTAACGTACATTCACTAGAAACAATTGAAACAGAGGTTCTACACAAGATTATTTGTTTACCCGACAGAAAAGGATGGGGCAGGCGGCAGAGGGAAGGAGAAAGAATAGCAAAAAGAATAATGAACAGAGATCACGAGTCTGAAAAGATGAACCAAAAATCACGGTCCAATTCCTTTGTACAATACAGAAAATTACTGTGTCTTCTGTTCATTTTTACAAATCAAGCTTCAAAGTTGGTCCAGCTGGCTCGTTAACAATGTACTAAATCTGTGAAGTGGGAAGCGGAAGCCGGAACTAAAGCATATAATTTCAGTTTGTTATTAATTGAGCATGAAATAAGAATCTCTATTTAGTGGTCTAGACATCTCACAAAATAAACTTTTTTACTTTGTAAAACAATAAAACTTGTTAAAATTATTGAATTTTTTATTGGATTAGTGGTGTGAATGAAAACTGGACCGCAAAGAAAATTTAAAAAGGATTCCTTCACGAGGAACTTCGTCCCATATTGAAAGAGAAAAAGAAATTTATAAAAGAAATGTACTTCTTCTAGGTCTCAAGGAATTGAGAATTCATGGCTAAAGCATATGCTTTAACCATGGATAATGCATATAATACATGAAGCAAATGAGGCGATAATAAAGCTAGATCTACTCGTATGCTTTAACCATGCCGAACACATATACTGTTACGCGGCGCCTTCCTGAGATTCTTTGAAAGGGTAACGTAAGGTTAAGCAATCAATGTCAGTGCGATTGCTGTACGCCAACTGAGGTCCCTCTATACGCTAGACTAGATTGTCAGTGCCATACGGAAAAACTAATGTCGCGAGCAACTGAGAACAGAAAAGAGAATTGAGAATGAAAGAAAGCTTGATTGCACAAATGAAAGCTATTACAAAAAGTTATGCGGTATCGAGGGAGAGAGACACCAGTACAGAAAATTATTTGCTTGCTAGAAAGTTTTGAATGCTTGATCCCCCCTAATAATGCTTAAAAAAAATAAACCAACGTTACATGACTTTATCTAAATAAGCTGTAGGAGCACACTAAAAAAAAATAAAGTAAATCTACTCTATATTTATAATGAAAGGACTTAGTCTTCTACAAGGTAGAAACAAGTCCGTTTGCAGCAACTTTGTCTTTACCATCAGGGTTTGCGCGCCGCATTGTCTGCGCGCACGGCGCTGTTGGCATCTGCCTGTAGCTGGGCGCTGGCACTGGTTATTAGTGGGGTGACAAAGGCGCCTGTGCGCTTATCACTTAGAGCTGCCGAGACCACGGGGCCGACCGTGACGCTGGGAGTTGGGAGGCTTGCCAGGACGCCACGGGGAGCGTCCAAGGGGTCATGGGGCATGGCTGGAAAGCCGCCCATCACATTCTCCCCCATCCTGAGTTGACGACGTCCTTGGCGCCTTACTTGCAAGGTAGTCATCAATTAGGCTCTTGTAGGCTTTGAGGTTTGTCCCCCTCTCCCAAGTATTCTCCTCTGCATCACATCCCTGCCATTTCACCAATAATTCTTGGTGATATTTTCTTGAGGCATGAATCACTCTATCATCAAGAATAGCTTCAGCACACCTTTTCCCGATTGAAGCGGGGCCTCGAATAGCAAGACCCAACCAAGTGCATAGTCGGAGGCATCCGTTTGCACCTCGAATGGCTTTGCCAAATCAGGGAGGGCCAAGACGGGGCTACTAGACATAGACGCTTTCAATGTGTTAGAGGCCTCTGCTCGCCTAGGTTCCCAATCCTAAGGCGTGACCTTCTTGAGAAATTCTGTCAGTGGTACCGCGATGAGGGAGTAATTCTTCACAAAATATCGGTAAAAGTTGCATAGGCCAAGGAATGCCCTCAAGGCGTGTGATGGCCTGAATTTTTTGTTGGTCCATCTTGATCCGCCCTTCCTCAATGACATGCCCGAGGAAGTCGATTTGTTTTTGAACAAAGGAGCATTTGGATAGTTTCGCATATAATTCGTGCCTCCGCAATCGTGTTAGGACCTTCAGCAAGTGCTCCAAGTGTTCTTCCAGTGTCTGGCTATATACGACAATGTCATCCAAGTACACCACCACGAATTCATCAATATATTCCCGAAAGACTTGGTTAATCAGGGTGCAAAATGTGGCTGGTGCATTAGTCAAGCCGAATAGCATAACCAGGAAGTCGTATGACCCATATCTTTTCACGCAAGTTGTCTTGTATTCATCGCCCTCTGCAATCCGAACTTGCCAATAACGTGTCTTCAGGTCTATTTTGGTGAACACCATTGCACCACCCAATCTGTCGAACAAGTCTGCCATGAGCGAAAATAGGATACTTGTTCTTCACAGTGATTTTGTTTAGAGCCCGATAATCCACACAGAGTCATAAACTTCCATCATGTTTCTTTTGGAATAGCACAGGGGACCCGTATGGGGACTTGGAGGGTACGATGATCCCTGTGTCTAGCATTTCCGTCAATTATCCCGAAGCTCGGTGAGTTCGGGTTGTGACATTCTGTACAACTCCCGGGAAGGTGGCTTCACACCCGGCACCAACTCAATCTCATGGTCCATAGTGCACCTAGGCGGGAGTCGCTTTGGCATGTCTTATGGCATGACGTATTCAAATTCCAGTAGCAGCTCCTTCACGGGTGCAGGAAGAGGACTCGAGGAGCGTTCTATATCTTCAATGCAGAGGGTAGCCAAGAACGTAGGTTCATGTCTTTTGACCCCCTTCTTCAACTTCAAGGCCGAGATGTTTTCATCGGCCATCTTCATGGGAATGCACGGGATGGTGCAGGGTTTGGCCCATTTGTTCCCATCATCAGTAGCATGTCTGCATACAGCACGGGCATGGTGTTGGTTTGCCTCAGGAGTTCCAACCCTACTATCAACTCGAAGTCGTCTATGACTACTACCCGCATGTTTCATTTTCCTTCATAAGGGCCAAGTTTCACTGGTACTTCTCTGGCTATTCCACCAACTGGTTGAGGGGGTGAGTTGATAGCCTTGACACGACCTCTGCCCTTTCCTACAACTAGGCCAAGGCGTTCCACCTGAGTCGAGGCTAAATAGTTGTGGGTCGCACCCGTGTCTATCATCGCCCAAATGGGTTTGCCATTTACCTTCATCTCGACGAACATTAAGGTCCTCTCTTATTTAAGAGGAGTCCTCTCATCCACCTTCTTTTTCCCTTTCTTATTGATTGAGCAGGGGTCCTTCTTCTTACGGATACCAGCACTGGTTCCCGCTAAGGCTTCAGAAAAAGAGCCAACAATTGCATTGAAGGCACCTACTGGTTCGATCTGGTCTGCATCATCGGATTCGTCATCCGTCCCATCATCAACAACTTGATGGGCATTCATCTGTACATGTGGGCATTCATTAATCCAATGTGCGCCGCAATGACGGCATGCTGAAGGGGGTTTCCTCCCTCGATCGTTGTTGTTAGATGCAGTGCTAGTACTTCCTGAGGAGGGAGCCTTAGGTTTGGTTGCACTCCGATCTCCTCCACTTTTGCTTGGGCCACCAATACTCAGATGGCCCCCGTTGTATCCTCCTTTGACAGGCTGTTGAGGCCTATCCTTCCGAGCTTCCACTTGATAATCCCCAAGGCATTCCGCTGCTTGGATCGCCTTAAGTAATGTGTCTACCCTTTGTCTTTGGAGTTCCATACGGGCATAGGGTTTTAACCGTTCCAGGAAAGTGAAGAGTTTGTCTTTGTCCCCCATGTCACGTATGCTCAGCATGAGTGCGGAGAATTCTCGCACGTATTCCGCACTAATTTAGTCTGGCGGAGCTCTCGTAGCTTCCTCCTTGCATTGTACTCAACATTTTCGGGGAAGAACTGCAGGCGTATGGATGACTTTAGTTCTGCCCATGTGTCGAGAGTATCTTCACCGGCCCTGATGGCTTCGTATTTCACCCGCCACCAGAGTTTAGCATCACCCTGAAGATACATGGCAGCAATTGCCACCTTCTTAGCTTCTTCTAGGCCTCCCGCGGCATCGAAGTACTGTTCGATGTCAAAGATGAAGTTTTCCACTTCTTTGGCATTCCGAGCTCCACAATATGGCTTTGACTCTAGAATTTTCAGTTTCTGTGTCGCGGGGGCGAAGTTTACAGCACCGCCGGTTTGGTTCCCGCTGCTTCAAAGCAGGCCTTGTAAAGCAGCATTGACAATGTTGAGCTGGCCTGTCAAGTTGTCTATAGTTGTTGCATGGCAGTTACCCTATCTGCCTCTTGTGCCCTATGGGCTAAATCTTCGGCACGCTCTTACTGGAGGCCCTCAAATTTCCCAAAAATTTCGGCTGCCTCTGTGGCTGCCATTTGCCGGTCTCCTTCAGAGTCGCGGCTGATGTTTTCTATGTCAACTTCGACCTGGTGTATCCTGCGATCCAGGTCGTCCAACCTTTGCACTAGGCTGGTCTTTAGATCAGGCACTGTTTCCACGATGGGCCATAATGCGTTAACCGTCTCCTCAAGGGTCGCGATGCGATCCCTATGATTCACCATGGTCAGAAATGATAGTAATTGCAATGTTATCCCTCGTCCGATGTCGAGCCTAGGCTCTGATATCAACTGTTACGCGGCGCCTTCCTGAGATTCTTTGGAAGGGCAACGTAAGGCTAATGAACCGATGTCTATGCGATTGTTGTCCGCCAACTGAGGTGCCCTCCGTACGCTAGACTAGATTGTCAGTGCCGTACGGGAAAACCAATATCGTGAGCAACTGAGAACAGAAAAGAGAATTGAGAATAAAAGAAAGATTGATTGCATAAATGAAAGCTATTACAAAAAGCTATGCGGTGTCGAGGGGGAGAGATATCAGTACAGAGAATTGTTTGCTTGCTAGAAAGTTTTGAATGCTTGATCCCCCTAATAATGCTTAAAAAAAATAAACCAAAGTTACATGACTTCATCTAAATAAGCTGTAGGAGCACACTAAAAGAAAATAAAGTAAATCTACTCTATATTTACAATGAAAAGGACTTAGTCTTCTACAAGGTAGAAGCAGGTCCGTTTACAGCAATTTTGTCTTTAGTATCAGGGTCTGCGTGCGGCGTTCTTTGCGCGCGCAGCGCTGTTGGCATCTGCCTGTGGCTGGGCGCTGGCGCTGGTTATTAGTGATGCGACAGAGGTGCCTGCGCGCTTGTCACTTGGAGCTGCCGAGACCAGGGGGCCGATCATGGCACTGGGCATTGAGAGGCTTACCAAGATGCCACGGGGCATGTCCAAGGGGTCATGGGACATGGCTGGAAAGCCGCCCATGACAATACACTCGTTACCCCCAAAACATTTGCATGTAGAAAATAGAGCCAAATACCACCTAATTCCTCTAATCAAGGTTAACTAAGATGCTTACCTCTTTCCGGAATAAACCAACTCTCCAATACCGTTTTCTCTTAAGAACAAGCCTCAAAACAACTTGAGTCTAGTAAAACAATACTCAAATAAGGCAAAATAAGCTTAAGAAACCCACGTAATACTAAAAATGTTCGATTTTTAACATATTTAGAAATATCAACAAAAAATCAACCGGGACCACCCACTTGGTCAAAGTTTGAAATTAAGATCAAATCCTGATTATTTATTCATCTTCGAGTCCAAATATATGATTTGTTTCAAGATCTGACATCAATCTTTAACAATTCATATCTTAAATTACTATCCAAAAATCCTACTTCCACACTTTAAAAATCCCAGATCTAGGAGTATCTATGGGGAATAATAAAAGTTAATCAAGATAAAGTTAAAACCACTAAACGTTAGAAGTTGGGAAGAAAATCCTCAAAAAACAAATTGCCTCCTAACAAAGTCTAGGTCTCAAAAATGAAATAACGTGAGCTAATCTCTGAACCCTTCCCTTTTTACCCGACTGCAGATATCGCAATTGAAAATATTATTTGCAATAGCGCAGCTCACAAATACAAACTAGTGGGCAATTGCGAAAAATCTCCCGGGCATCACAAATGCGATCCTAGCTCAACAATTGTGAATTTGATCTCGCAAATGCGAGTTAGTATTTTCATATGCGAACGTCGCATTTGCGAGCTAGTCATCAATATGCAATGACTGTTGCACCAGCAATGACAAACTCATCAAATCAGCCCCTAATCAATCTGAAACTCATTCAAGCCCCTCGAGCCCTATTCCAAACATCCATACAAGTATAATAACCTAACACAAACTCGCTTTTAAGCTCAAAGCATTAAAAATAATATCAAAACTAAAAATCAAGCATCAAAACTCAATGATTTCAATTGTTCATAACTCAAATTTTCAACAACTATAAGTGCCGAAAAGGCTGGAGTCACCTGGGATCCAAAATAAATATACGTACATATCCAAAACAATCATAAGAATTTATAGAAATCGTCAAAATACTGATCCGATATCGTTTACCAAGAATGCTAGCCGTGGTCAACTCCAACAACATCAAAGCTCTAGAATTTGAATTTCTCTACCAATGACATCTAAATTTTTCGGAAATCAAAACAGATCACGCACACGAGTCATAAAATATTAAATGAAGTTATCCAAGACTTCAAGTCACAAAACAAAAGGCTAGAACTCCAAAAGACATATCGGGTCATTACAGTTTTAACTCAACATGTTGGCTATAAATATCTGACCATTATCTTAGATTTTCTTATGAAAATTATAAATTCTCTTCTTCCTTTATGCATTACTTTTTAACAAAAAGTAAATGTGATTTGATGCCGCCTTATGAGTTCACTGAACACTGTTGTTTGACGTACCGTTATACTAGTGAAATTAATCTATTTTATCCTAAAGGAAATAATTTTAAATCTCGGGTACGAGAAAGAGATTATGGTCCTTGAGAACATATTGTAAAATTAGTGGGTATCTTCTTATTCATTTCTGTGTTTTAAGTTTCAGAATTATTCTTCGAATAGAGAAAAATAACAATACCTATTTACAGCGACTTCTTGTTGTTTAAATGGTTCATGGCATTTTCTCTCTTGAAAACATTGGGAAATCTTGGTCACCCAAATCAGAGATCAATCATATTTTTTTAATCATCGCCGTATGAGGACATCCAATATCCTTGAAACAATAAAGAGTACGTCTTACAATCGATTTGATAGATAGTGATTACCAGCATGGAACACTTTTCTACAAGTCATATTTTTTAATACTAGTCTTAGGGTACGCGTTTTGCACGTGTACTTATATCAATAAAAATATAAATTTAAAAATTACGTAAATATTTTTAAAATTATTCACAGATCTAGCTTAATGAAATTAACATTCGTTACTTTTAGGAATTTATAATTTTTAATATTTATTCAATAACTCAAACACATCTTTTAATAATATTTACATAATTTTAAAAAAATATAAATTTATTGATATACGTACGTGCAAATGACAGAAGATACAAATTATTTTTGATCTTTTTTCCTATTCGAACAATATATTATTCTCTTTGTCAATTTGGGTATATATATTTAGTTAGGTACCAAATCTCTTACTTTTAGTAGTATATCTTATTAGAATTATAAGTTCCCCAATATAAGAAGAATGAATGTGAAATATATTTCCATTGAAATTGCCGTCGGATATACAAGGAAAAGAAACGTAATATTACTTCTATTTTCCCAAATAATAACTACTTTAAAGTCCTTAATATTAGGACTTCTTACATAATTCAAAAAAGAAAAGATTTAATAATAAAAATTTAATTAAATTTAAATTCCTATATATTAGGATAATAACTAAATTACAATTTTGTCTAATGTTGTCACGATTCGGATTTCCTACCCTCGGGAGTCGTGATGACGCCTACTAGTGAAAGCTAGGCAAGCCAATTAACCAAATTATTTTCCTTGTTTCCATTTTAAAAATTCATTACAACTTAAAACCGACAATTAAATAACAACATAACTTAAGGAGCGGAATAATAAAACTTCAGACTTTAAAATACCGCTAATATAATATCTTTAACGAAACTACCCAAGATTTGGTATCACAGCTTCACAGACTGTCTGAGAGTACTACAAATAAGGGTCTGAAAGAAATAACAAAGTACTGTCTATGGGACTACATAAAAGAAACAGGTAGAATAGATAGCGGGAGACACCAAGGCTTGCGGACGCCTGCAGGACTACCTTGGGTCGCCTGATAAGCAAGAAACTGGAAGCTCACTACGGTCCGAAATCTGCAGCGCTGGGATCTGCACAAAAGAGTGCAAAGTGTAGGATCAGCACAACCGATCCCATGTGCTGGTAATGCCTGGCCTAACCCCGGCGAGGTAGTGACGAGGCTAGGACCAGACTCAAGATAGACCTATGCAGTTATATATATATATATACACATCTACAACGGAAATAGAAGTAATTAAACAATTAAAGATGGGGAAGGAAAACATGCTTCGGGGTAGCAGATAAAACAGATCATCAAAGAATAATAAGAAAACTACAATTTAACTTCTAACACGAATAAAATGAATTACAGGCAACTTTCACTTTCAGTTCCATCTTGTTGCAGGCGTGCAACCCGATCACATTTCTCATATCTTGTGGTAGGCGTATCAGCCGCTCCTATTTCATTATATCTTGTGGTAGGCGTACCACCCCGCTCTCATTTCATCATATTTTTGTGGTAGGTGTACCACCCGCTCCATTTCATCATATTTTGTGGTAGGCGTACCACCCGCTCCCATTTACAAGTCATCACAAAAAAATCACAAGAAATCCCGGCAAGGGAACAAAAGTAATATAATAACTTCCCAGCAAGGGAACAATAATATCAAAGCAAACATCCCGGCAAGGGAGAATCAGCTATAACCAATCTTAACTCAACTTCTACTCAGCTCAACTAATGCCAATACTCAATTATAATTAAAGTCCATGATAAATAAACCGAGTTCTTGCTCAACATCGAGAATCATCAATTAAGGCTTTAACATATTCCCACAATTGAAATAGTTCCATCTACAATTAATCTCCAAATCCAATTATCATTGTTTTAAGTCTAAACATGACCCATTAATATGACACTGGACCCTTTACTTCTTAACAAATCCTTATTCAACTAATCTATTTAGCAATTGACTTTATCCACATAAAAATACCAAGAACAATATTCAGCAATTTGAACAAGAATCACACAATAACTATCCATTTAAGACTCACGGTCATGCTCGACACCAACATATAGATACTCGTCACTATGCCTATACGTCGTACTCAACAAGAAGCAATTAACAAATAGGACACAACTCCTAATCCCTCAAGCTAACGTTAGACCGGATACTTACCTCGCTTTGCAACCAAATTCAAGATTCTAACAAACCTTCACCTCGAAACTTTGTGTCTGAAGGCTTCAAATCTTAGTTAAGCTTTCCAATGTCGAAATATAAATTCCAATACCGATATCGACAGAATTCCAAAATCTTCTATTATATTTTTCGGTAAATCAGTCTCCCTGTCCTTGGTAATATGGAAGTTGCAAAACTTTGAAACCACCAAATTCTTTGACAAATTGATCTGTTTCGCTGGTCATGAAAGGTGCGTGAACAGAGCTACCATTGAGGAGGTGGAAGTCAGCATCTTCTGTCTTTGAAGCATTGAATTTGTCATTTCAGGCTCCTTTGAAGTACAGAGCATTGGCAAAGATGAGCCTTGTTTTGGTGTCTACAGAGCCAGGAGGAAGAATCTGTTTAATGAGACCATTTGTTTTCTGGTTAGCACATTGATTGACTAGATTGGCGACTTCAACAGCTTGTTTTGAAAATCAGCAGACTCTGAAGTTGCCTTGTAAACTTTGTCCACCACTTGTTTGAAGAAAGCTTGAAAGGCAGTGATCGGTCTATCCAAAGACCATTTGCAACGGACAAACGCGGACCTCCTCTGGGACTACCGTCAACAAAAGTGATATCAACAAGATGAGAGTAAAGAGAGTTGAGGTCATTAATAGATTTGGATTTGAGGAAACAGAGCAGCTGGTTCTGTATTGGACCCTTAGAACCAGCGACAATTAGGCTAAGGACTATTTGAATTGAGAGAGAAGAGAACACCGGGTTTGAATTACCTTTTATCTCTCTCGAGAAAAGATGTTTAGCAAGTTTGAAAGAAACGTCCGTTTGGTTGATGATCGTGTGTGTGTGTGTGTGAAGTGGGTGAGAGACGTGTAAAGTGGGGGGGGGGGGG